>MU107756.1:0-41163 GCA_012274485.2 Sinapis alba | reverse complement strand
TCGGATTTCTCTTAGTTTATTTATTTTTGAGAAATCATGTTTTAATACATAAATGTATGGTTGTTATGAAATAATCGCATTGGTCATAATAAAAAGTATATAAATTAAATTCAGTATAAAATCAAAATAAAAACCTTTAAAAAGTCACAAATATAGTTTATAACTTTATAAAAACTCAATCAAACAAAAATTAACTAAAAAAAAAGAGAAAAAGGAAATTATGTGGGCTTTGTCTTATGATTTTAATATCTTGATATTACTAATATTTTTAGTTTAAATAATTATAAAAATACTTCGGTTTATCGGTTCGGTTCGGTTTTAAACCGAACTGAACCGAACCGTTCGGGTTGAGAAAATCTTCAACCGAATGATTTGAAATGGACTTTGGTTCGGTTCGAATCGGTTTCGGTTCGGTTGGTTCGGTTTAACTCGGTTCGGTTCGGTTTTTTTGCCCACCCCTAGTGAGTACAACAATGATTATTTACCCGTCATTCACCTTTTGCTTCTCTGTACAAACTGGACCATGTTGCCTAATGTCACATTTCCTTTCTATTATTAGATGCAATTTTAACTTTTAACATATTAAATTTCATTGTGAGATAATAATCATCACTCTTAAAAGCAACAAATGAACTATATTCATATTTTTGACTACAACAAAGAAACGTCAACTAGTACGCCAGTATATAATCTTGTGTTCATGTTGATTTTATAATTGTTCGTTCTAACTACTTATTAAATGAACTGATATGTTATATGAATATTTTGTAATATTCTAAGCATCGAATTATTGCTTATGAGCTAGAATATTGCTTGTAAACTTGAGTCCAATCAAAAAAATTTAGGAAGATTGACAAAGAATGCAAGAGAAATAAACTGACACATTGGAATTATCGATCTGAGTTATGGATCTCAATGAAGTAGGCACATAAAATAGTTTTAGAAAAAAAAAAGTACGAAGTTTTTGCAAATGATTATGTTATAGTATAGCTATAAGATGGTCCCAATATTATGTGTTGAATAATTGGCGGATCATATCTTACCGAATGTAGATACCATATTAAGTCCGACCATCCTCATTAAGAATAAGCCAATAAACGTACTTCTCCTAACTATCATGACTAACTTTTTGTTTTATTGCTATAGGTGTACATACAAGAAAAGTATTTCATACCTCAAAGAATGAAAGTGTGAGTAAGTTTCTCTTTTGAAAATTTTGAATTCAGCTCAATAAATTTGCCTATTTTCTAGTTGTTTGAAGATCAACCAAAGTGTGATATTTCTTTGTTTTTAAAAGATCAGTGATATAATAATCTTTTAGCTGTAATGGTGTAGCTCTTAAAATGACATATGAATAAAAAGGGCATGCATTTTTTTTGAAAAAGCATGTGTATTTGATCATTATTGTAAGATGTGTAAATGTTTTTAAATCTTATTTTGCTAGCGGAAATATATAATTGTAAGATTAACACTTTGAATGATTTTCTGATTTATATATTTACTTTAATTGTTTTTATAGTATGTGTAAAAAATATGGAATGGGAATATATATATTTTGAACAACATATATATATTAAGTATAACCACTATAAGTTATATTTACTGATTATATCAATCTCGTAATTATTAAACAAAACGTATAGTCGTTTACATTTAGATATAGTAGTAGTAAGCAGAGGTGAACCACAACAAAAACACTCTTTCTAGAAAATAGAAAAGAGATATACTTGATCTATTACTGATAAGCCAAAATGATCGTAAAGGGTATATAAGCATTCTACATCCAAACATATTCGCTATACAAACCATAGGCGTAGATTAAAAAAAAAAAATAGGCTACTCAAAGTACGTCAACTCATTCTATAAGTAAAACCTTAACGAGTTTTAACGTAACGCGATGTATAATACTAAAAATATGAATCTTTAACTGTCTAGTGTCTACTATCTCCATAATGTGAACAGATTCAAATGATAATTGACTTACAGTCATCGAGCTCATAACTGCAAATATAGTCAACTATGAACCCCCTCTAATATCATGCCACGTTCAAAAATCAGTCACTTATGATACATATCATATCAAGAGCGTATGGTCCCATACAAAATGCCTCTTCATCCCTAATAATTATAAAATAAAATAAATTATAAAATGACTTTATCGCCAATAATTTGTATTTCACAGGGAAAAGTACATTTAGTATCATCCAACTAAATGTAAAAAAAATCCAATTATAAAAAACAAAAAATCACAAATATTAATATTTTTAAAAAATCCGATTATAAAAACAAAAAAAAATTATAAATACTAATATTTTTAAAAATAAATATACATTTTGATCTGTTATATATATATATATATACATATTATATTTATGTAATTTTTATTTATTAAACTGATTATTTAGATATTAAAATTTTAAAATTAATTTTATATTATTATTTTATATTATATTTAGATTTTTATTAATTTTATAAAAAAATTGTTTGTATAAATCTAATCGAATATCCGGTAGAAATATAAAAATAAAATAAAATATTCAAAAACCAAATATTCGAGTAATGTTGATCAAATTGAATCAAATAATTAATTATTGGTTAAAATGTATATGATCATGACTACCTCGAAAACTCGACGCTTACCATTATCTTTCGAGTGAATTCGAATTGAAAGATTTCTTACCTTAGAAATCATTGTTGTGGTATTCGTTCTACCATTGGACATGTGGCAGAGACCTAATTAGAAATGGGGACCACAGAGTAGCAAATACGATAAAATATTGCTTTTAAGGTGGGCCCATAACATACCTAACACCTTTTGAGTAATTTGTTCTGTCGTAATGTGCGAAGCATGTCCTCTGTCCAAGATCCTCGCTTTCCATATCTGGAGAAGGCAATGTGTTCTGATCTCTACCGTACATGTGTGCATACTTCTACCTCAATAGATTAGTGGCTATCAAAGAGGATTTGTAAAAAATGTCAACCGCTCGGTGTGCAGTGAGTGGTGGGTTTCGAAGTTTTAAGAATGTTTAAGGTGTTCGAGCCAATACGAGCGTTGGAAAAGCTTTAACAAGGAGGTTCTTATTCAACAACAAAGAGTTAACATAGTAGACAACATTTTTTGATTGCCTATTAAAAATCTAAATGGGTATGAGTTGGATTAAGGACCCAAAGAAAACTAGAAAAAACTTAACAATTCTTTCATTTTAATTAAGGACCCAAAGAACTATAAAATTCTCACCTTTTGAGTTACTTTCTAGTTTCTTATAGAGAATAGATGGGTTATATATTAATATTTTACCGTATCCATATATTTGAAAACTAATTCAAAATCTAACCTAACTAGTCTTGATCCTTGCATAGATTCTTCCTTACCATGCGCGTACGTACCTATAATATTATGATTTTGTTTAAAAATATTTAAATTGACAACATACTATTGACGACGTACGTACGTGGTCGATCTTCACAAGCCGACATCGAAACTCTGAAAACGATGGTTTCTAGTTCCCTAAGGAAACGGACAACATCTACTTTAAAAGACAGTGTAGACATGTTAAGTCAAAATGTTTCGGTTGATTATAAGATTTAGTCGATCAGATTATATACGATTCGTTGAGTTTGTTCTTAAAATGAATAAGTTTACGTTGGCATAGTGCTCTAATTAAACCCAATAGTTAGAAACCCATGTGTATAGATTCGTTGTCATACATACACACAACAAATCTTTTACTAAAAGTTCTACAAAAAGTCTTTACTAAATATTTATTTATCTTTATAAAAACATTCTATTTGCATTTCAAAATTGCCAAAAATACTAAGCTATTAATGATTTTGACTTATGCAATCTTAAAACAGGATATCCGTGCTGTTTAAAAATCAGAGGATGCAAGTTGGATTGAAAGTTTAATACAAGTTTCATTGATTTGTGCTTGTCTTACACTTTGAATCGGTCAAAAAGAATTATGGTTATGTAGTTAATGACGCCTAAAGAAAGTTTTCTATCTCTCAAAATAGGCGGTGGTATGTAGAAGCATTATTTTTGCTAAAGTAAAAACATCCTTGTGACATTCTGATTAGTTATTATATAAACATAACATTTTTCTCAAAAAAAAAAAGAAAAAAAAAACTTTTTCTCAATCCTTTATACTTGGAGTATTTCTTAAAATTAATGCCTCTGATTTATATATATACTTCTTAAGACTTATGATTTTTACTAAATCAAATTATCAATCATCGTTGCGCATAACTTACTGTATGGGTCCAAATCCAATACTCTATGTTATTGTTCATTTTTAAATGAAACTTTCCTGATTTTTCTCTTTGGATGCTGGCACGTGTAGTTACAGTCGCATTCAACCCTTAAATTTTGGGTTAATTTAAACCCTAAGTTTTATTTTAAACCCTAAGTTTTATTTTAAACCCTAAGGTAACCTACCAATATTTAGTTAGACAGCGTATTAAATAAGATACGATCTAAAGTTTGTCTACATCCAAAAGACGACCCTAGTCGTTGACTTGTTTACCCATATTAATCTTCTGGAAACTATAGGAAACATCGCAGGAACTTACAAACTGATTGTAGATAAAACAAACAAAAATCGCAAATTTCAAGCTCGAAGATGAAGTGACTAACGTATTACCGTTGGTCGACTAGTTGGTATATAAAAATGTCACTGCAAATATAGCTTTCTCACTTTTGTCACTGCAAATATGTATTAACGGGAACTCTAATAATTTTCCACTAGTTTATCACTACACACTAATATAAAAGAAATTCGAGAACATATTCATTTATAGTTAGTGCATCACTATAAAATAATTGATATTGATGAATAAAATACTATATAAGTAGGCATCTATGTGGCATATAGTCAAAGTAAAATTAATATGTGAACCCCGAAGATGAGTAAATTAAAAGGTATGGGTGATGCATATACAAAAGGACATGTTATGGGATTTTTCAACCGAATTATTTTTCTTTATTTTTGTGGAAAAAATAATTTCATAGCTTAGTACTAAAGTGCATGTATATGTGAATATAGTTTTCTATTCATTTTAGAAGCTCAATGCACGTCGGAAGAAATACTAATTTTAGAAGCTCAATGCACAAAGCCACAACGTGCTTTGCAACATTCCCCTTGTTTTTTGTAAAATTTGAATTTATCAAAATATTTACTTATTTTTGTCTTTGGTCCAGTAATTTATTTTCTAATGAATTAGCCAATATACTTTTAATGAGAATTACTCACATCATATAGTAACAAAAAAGGCCATAAATATATATATACTACCCCATAAGTTTTGGACTTTTGAGTGGTCGACAATTCAATGGATCTATTCACAACAAAGGAGGTGGCATTTAATTAGGGCTGCATGGTGTAAGTTGCTAAAATTTGGAAATCAGTGACTATTTTGAAATAATAATTAAATATATATCCGTATCTGCACTCTTTTATGCTGTTTTTTAATTCTTTTATGCTGGTTAGAGCATGATTATCCCTAAACCCCTTAATGGGGTTCTTAAATTTTACTTTTTTTTTTTTTTTTTGTGTCAGATTTTTTTTTTTTTTTTTAAAAAAAAAAAACCAATCGCGGGCCGACACGTGTCAGTGGGGCCCGTGAACAGTGCAAGAAACGGTTCTTATTTAAGAGATTTTAGAACCGTCTCTTGCACTGTTCACGGATCCCACATGTCAGTGAGGCCCGCGAACAGTGCAAGAGACTCCAATAAGATACCCCTTTAATCATGCTCTTACATGATGTCCATGTCGTCGATGCAAACGGTAGTTTGATGTTAGAACACTTTGGGCGGTGCCTTTTTTTTAATCAAGGCCATGCACAATTTCAAATTTGAAAATTATAATTGTATCAGGTAGCGAAACAGATAAAGTTTCTTTTTCTTCATTTCTCTTGTGCAATATCACATTTTTCTTAATTATTTATTTAAGTACCAAAAATTATATTTTTTAAAAATTAAATACTTCACGCCAAAAATATTACTCCGTATAAAATTTAAATTTAGTATATAGATGAACCAGGAAAAAAATTAGACGCGGCATAAATCTGTTCAACATTGTAAATTCAAAAATTTATTTTATTTTATTTAAAATGATAATATATATTTTAAAGCTTTTACACATATTAAATTTCAATTATAAATATATTAATTTTTGATTATTAATTTTTAGTCAATAAAAATTTAATAAATTTAATTAATTTTTTAATATTTATAATTTATTATTATTATATAAATAAAATACATTAAATTGTATAAAATGTATCTTTTGAAAAATAAAACACAATATTGAAATGGAAAGAATATTTTTAAAGCCAGATAATTTAAATTTTTTTATCGGATGTCTCGGAAGGGACAAAATAATAAGCAAAAATACAACAAAATAAAATATTTTAAACTTTTTATTTTATAGAACTTAAACTTTGGTAACTAAAGAAGCTAGCCTACCCTCTATTATAAGCTATTTATATTTATCTGATAAATAATAAAATTACAAGCAATATCGAAATATTTGCATTTTTGTCTTATTTGATTTGTCTTCTTTCGGTGCTACCACCTTTATCTCATACATCAAGCATTTATCAGCATCACAGTTCTGAATGTCTTTTTTCTTTAACACCAAACTCCTATACTAAATTAGAGGTCTAATAAGCTTAGGCCATGTTTATTTGAGTTATCTTAGGGTGAGGTTCTTAAAAGCTACAACTGAGAAGCACTCAATGATTAAACAATAAAATAAAAGCACTATAACAAAATAAAAGATAAAAGTGGCAAATTAGAAAAGTAGATAAACTTCACTTTGAAATCTTAAAATTTACTCCGAAGGAACACACTGAAGTCGAATTTGAAACCGATGCTGAAATACCCAACTGATGAGGTTTGAGAATGATTGTAAACCGTCTTTGATCATGATCTTCTATTGGCTGGTTCTGAATGTCCAAACTGAAATACATTCATATACACACAGACACATACATACATACATGATAGGGAACCGTTTTTTGTGTATGTATTGTCAATGTTTCGAGTTTGTTATATGATTTAATTCTAAATTAATATGATATTGATCTTAAGAAAACATTACTAATACTATATTACTTTATCCATTATTATTTTAAGTTACTTAAAATGATGTCTAGTTTTTTTTTTTTTTTTTTTTAACCTGGGGGTATCCCGGACCTATGGAAGGACTCAGACTAATCCCCAAGGGGAGGTGCAGCCCACGGATAGACCCTCTCTCCGGGTATGCAAATGAGCCCTAAAGCATGAGCCCATATCCGTGTAATGTGACCAAGATAATTGTGACTTAGTTTCGCGCAGCAGGTGGATCGAACCTGAAACATGTTGTGTCCCAAGCCCGCCTCCTTACCACCCGACCACAATCACTCGGTCAAAAAATGATGTCTAGTTATAGTTCATTTGAGGTGAAATCTGGAGAATATACGAAGTTGTAGATGATCAAAATGCAAATGATAAGTGGAGGAAAGTGGTATGTAGTTTTTTGAGTTTTGTGTTTCAGACACCAAATATATTACATTTATTTAGTTTTTAATAAGTAAACACAAACGTCAAAAAAAAAAATGTGTTTGAAAGCGTGCAGGTCCATAGAATAGAAGGAGGAAGATATTTGATAAAAAAAAAAGGAGAGAGATATAGGAGGCTGACTTTGAAGAGAAAGAGAGTAAATGCATTTTGCTGTCCATGTTGACTCTTTGAAAGCAAAGCCAAAGCTAGGCCTACCCTTCATTATTGTTGCTTTCATTCCATTAATTTATTAATTACTTACTAATTAACTCATCTTCTGCTCTCTTTGCTCTCTCTCTCATCTATCTTACTCACTTTTCTATAAATATAACCAACATCTCTCTCCAATTCTTCAAACAACCAAACCCATTTGGACTTTCTTTGTCTTAATCTTTAAAACTTTCTGAAAGCTTTCTTAAAAACCCACAAATTTAAGTTTTTGTTCTATAAGCTTTACCAAAACCCTTTAAAGGTCGAATTTCTTGCCCTAAGCTATATATTTTTCATATTGAAAAGATTAAAAATGGGAAGACCACCTTGTTGTGAAAAGACTGGAGTGAAGAAAGGGCCATGGACACCAGAGGAAGACATCATCTTAGTTTCTTACATCCAAGAACATGGTCCTGGAAACTGGAGATCTGTCCCTACTAATACAGGTTTGTCTTTCTAGTTTCTTGATCACAAACTAGTTAGTTTGTTTTACTGAACTTTTAATTTACTTTTTTTATGTTTTAAATTTTATTTGGAGGTCTAAATTTATTCGCATGCCTTGGTTGGTATGAAATTAAATGTGAGTGTCATAAATAGCCTATATTATTTCTTCGACTCGTTTGTCCACACATCTCTAATTTTGCCATTTTATCCATTTACCTCGAGTTATTGGGTTAAAATCTTTGTTAATTTTGTATTTTAGGTCTGAGAAGATGTAGCAAGAGCTGCAGATTAAGATGGACTAATTATCTTCGACCCGGTATTAAGCGTGGAAATTTCACTGAGCATGAAGAAAAGATGATTGTTCATCTTCAAGCCCTTTTAGGCAACAGGTACATACATGCACATGATCTATATATGTGATCTAATAGATCTAAATATGTTATTCTTTTGTGTATAGATGGGCAGCCATCGCATCATACCTTCCAGAGAGGACAGACAATGATATAAAGAACTATTGGAACACTCACTTGAAGAAGAAGCTCAAGAAGATCAATGAATCTGGTGAAGAAGATAATGATGGCTTCTCTTCATCAAACACTATTTCACAAAAGCAACATCAAAGCTCAAACAAAGGTCAATGGGAGCGAAGACTTCAGACAGATATCAACATGGCAAAACAAGCTCTATGTGAGGCTTTATCTTTAGACAAAAAACCATTATCAAAACTTTCTTCATCATTGTCAATCATACCACAAAACATCTCTAGCTTCTCTTCTTCTTCCTCTACCACAACCACAATCAACACTACAAGCAACACTACCACTCAATGCCTATCAGGGGTATATGCGTCAAGTGCTGAGAACATCTCTCGGTTGCTTCAAGATTTCATGAAAGACACACCAAAAACATTAACTCTAACATCCTCGTCATCACCGGTTTCAGAGACCGGACCACTTGTTTCAGCAGCTACCGAAGAAGGCGGTGGAGGGTTTGAACAATCTTTCTTTAGCTTCAGTTCCGTGGATGAAACTCAGAATTTGACTCAGGAGGCAAGCTTCTTCCATGACCAAGAGAGCAAACCGGCGATAACAATGGAACAAGACTCTGGTTTGATATCGCAAGGATCTTTATCTTTGTTTGAGAAATGGTTATTTGATGAGAACATGGTTGGTATGTCGTTAGAAGGACAAGAAGCGATGTGCTAGAACTAAATCAAGTGGGATATTTCTAGAATGTGAGGGTTAATTAGTTATAACTTATAATATATGTATGCTTATTATTGCATTAGGGTTTTAGAGTCTTTAGGAGCTTTTAGCTCTACAACACTCTTTTCCCCTTTTGGTGATATAATCTGTTTTTATTTTTAGTTGTATCTTTCAGAACGTAACACAAAGGGTGTACGTGTACCATCTTTATTAATGTAATATGTTTTGTACTTTATGGCTCATATGGTTATACAAATGTCTTTCAAAGTTCCTGGTTATTCAAATGATCTTCATATAATGTATATAGTGAATCATTGATATACTGTATAACTTAACACACACAAAATTCAACTTTCTATATATAGATTTCATTTTCTAATTTCTACTTCACTAATAGAAATTTTGAGTTTAAACTTTAAACTATTTTTTTACTTTGAAAATCTAATGAAGTAATGAACATCATTCTTTACGCAAATCTTAATATATATTATATACTCATTTTATAATAATAATAAACTGAAAGGAGATAGATACAACATATTTATCATATTGTCCTTTCAAATCAATCATATATAATTACAAAATTTCATTAAATGGTAATATAAAGAGTCCACCTACTAGAGTTATTCAAACATTATTAATACATTTAATTATTTAATTATGTTGTAATTGTGATAATGTCTTTTTTTTTTGTTTGAAAAGAGCCTTCTATGCATTAAATAAAAGAAGAGAAAAATAAACGAATACAAGAAATTAATAGTATAATAAATTTTGTTTTAAAATAAAAGAATAATATTTCTTTTAAAATAAAATACTACAAAATCGATTAAGAACAAAACGATTAATAAAGATTACAGAGATTGTAATAAGATTTCATAAACGATATTTATTCTCATTTCATAAAAGTTATGACTAAGTTTGAGAAGCATTTGGATATTTAAAAAAAAAACAAAATAAGCAATATATATCCAGCATCCGACAAATAATGATCATAAGAATGTGATAAAAAATATAAAAGTAAGCAACCAAGACCATTAGTTTCATAATTTGTGGCTTTATATTCTGACATCGGGTTACTGTCTAATTTAAAACCCACTAGGATTGTTAATAAATTTTAGAAAATCAAGAGCCGAGAGGAACTTTGTATCTATACTGTATACTACAACCTGCGTACAATAAATATAGGAGGCAAAAAACTAGTGGTGGAAGTAACTTTGAAAATATACGAATAAGAAAGAAGAATTATGTAAAAGAAAAAGAGTATTAAATGCTAACATGTGAAGGGCTTGACTTGTGCCTGTGAAACACAGTGAGCAAGCTAAGCTGGTTATGAGACTTATTGTGACTTGTGAAGAAGAGTCATGAGTATGCTTTAGCCACCGAAGCCTTTCATTTTCGATTATAATTAATTTCACACTCTTTCAACTTTAAGGTTAAAGATTAACCGTTGACTTCTTTGTCTTCCTTATCTCGTACATTAACTTCTTTGATTATAACCGGACTAGTTGTTTCAAGTCCATTTCTCTAGTATAATAATCAAAAGCTTTCGGATAAAAAGTCGGACTAATATTTCAGGATGTGTGTAGATTGAGCTTTGTTGCAGTGTCTAGTAGTATGATGAATTCTTTTTTATTTAGGGAAGAAGTATTTTCCTTTGATGTAATGTCAAAATCCTCTATGCTAGCTTCTTTGATTATAAAAATTTAATTCTGAAATTTAATTCTAAGTGTTATAAAAATTATTCAAACGGAGTTTTAGAGCTAGGAACTTTTAAGTTTGAGTACCATCAAAACCAAACCGAGATTCAAACTATGATTAGAAGATGAACTTGATTGATGATCTTTTAGATCTTATTAAGTTATGATCTTGTTGAATGCTGCTACTAGTATTTTGCCGGAAAAGAATTGTCAGTTTACATCATCAGCTTGTTTCTATGTTCATAACCTCATGTAGGAAGGATATAGAGGATGATTCAATATTTACTTGAAAAAAAACAAAACGACATCGTTGTATGATCAAGTTTTCTCGTGATTTGCTTGAACTTTAACTTACTTTTTAAGAACGAATTAAATCCAGAGAAACGTAATAATATGATCAAAATCTTTGGATAAAACAAAATCTCCTCAACTAAGAAAGAAAGGCACAGGAACTAAGTTTCACTACAACAAAACATTGGTAATCAACCCAAGAGACAGAAGTGTAAGAGATTGTTTCTTGCAGAAAAAGAAATCTAAGAGTCGGCGATGGTGACCTCAACCTCAACACCAGGTTCAATGGTGATGGAAGTGATTTGCTTGACAACATCAGGAGAGCTGAAGAGATCAATCACTCGCTTGTGAACCCTCAATTCGAATCTATCAAACGTGTTAGTTCCTGTTACAAAACAACAAGTCTCAGCAATGTTGTTAATAAAAGTCTTAATAACCAAACTAGTAGTGTGTTTCTCAAAAGTCTAATGAAACAACTAACCTTCACCACAAGGAGCTTTACGGGTAGTGATCTTAAGAACCTTGGTCGGCATTCTCACTGGTCCTTTAGTTCTCAGTCTCTTGTCCTTTGCTCCACGTACCAAATCAGCGCACACTAAATGACACATTTGACCCAAATCATCAAACATCATCCAATTCGAATAAAGTCACAACCTTTATTACGCATTGGCTAACTGATTCATCAAAAACCCTTAACAGTCAAAACACTAGAAAACCCTCAGAACTCTCTATGGACTTAGACTAACTGATCAAAAGGAAGAGAGAGAGATCTAAAAATACACACCTTTCTCAAGATTCTTGACGTTCTTGGAGGAGAGAGTGATCCTGATCTTGTGAATTTGCTCGAGTGGCTCTTCCAAACCAGTCTTTGTGGGTTTCATTGCTGCATAAGCCATGTTTTTCAACCTCTTCTCTTCTTCTCTTCTTCTGTAAAATTCACAAACATACGAACCAGATCGATCACATACACAATTTTTCAGATGTTCATATTCAGAAATTCAAAAATGAAGAAACCTGCGAGACGACGACGGCGATGAAAGCAACGAAAATAACTTTTTTAACCTTTAAATATAAAAGACTCATTGATTGAAAACCCTACATATTGTTTTATGGGTTTGTGAGGCCCAATTATTGAAGTGTTTTAAATGGGCCCAAGGTAAATTACGTTAGCTCATTTAAAGGAGCCCCTTGTGTCTGGCAATAATTAATTTGTCATGTGTCTTGAGACTCTTGATTGTTATGAAGAGAGAAAAAATAACGGGTGTGGCTGTTTATCAGACAAATCCCTCAAGTCTTGTCTATTGTGTCTTCTTGGTGTGTTGTGTTTTAGCAGTTCATGTGTAATAATCCCTTTATGGTCCCAAACTTGTGGTCTCTTTTTCTAATTTGAATCAAATTGCTTATGTTTTGATTCTGCTTATTGATTTTACAATCTTTTTTTTTTTTGGTAACATTGATTCTTTTTGGTAACATTGATTTTACAATCTTATAGAAAACTTGTGTGTGTTTGGTTAAAGTAAATACATAACGATAACTATAGCCTTGTGTTTATATATTTCATAAACTAGAAAGTTACACCGGTTGACACAAAAGTACTATAAAGTGTACATAATAAATAAACAATTTGGTATAAAATTATAATCAATAAGCATGATGACCCTCGATTAATTAATTATATATATCATATCATATATGCCTTTGGATTTACACACATGTTTGAGGATGGATCTTACGTGTGTGTATTTTGAGCCCAAGAGGAAGATGGTTTGTCTTTAGAGAGATGATTATATGTTTCACTCGAAAAATTATTAGATGGATCTTTGTTAACTTCTTCCTCTTCTTGGCTCAAGATTAGCTGAGAAGCAACAAGCTTGTCAAGAGTTTGCCAATCCATCAGTTGATCATTATGATCATCATCATTCAGTACTAGTCCTGATTGATGATGATGATGATGATCAGTATTTGTGTTCATCATGATCATATGAGCATCATCATTAGTAATAATATGACCATGATCACCTTCATTATCTCGTTGCATTAATGTGCTTGGTGCTGAGTTGATAGTGCCTAGTGCAACACCATAAGGGTCATTGTCATTATGGTGTAATGATGATGAGCCTTGAAACATTCTTGGACTCTCTAGATCAGGAAGATGGTAGTAATTACCATTAGCAACATCAATTTGCTGTGCAAACCAATTAGATTCTTGCCCTGATGATGATCCCATCATTGTTCTTGGATTGTTGTAATTTATAGTCGTTAGTTTCTTCTTGAAGGCACGACAAACCACCCATCCTTCCTCATGAGGTGGTCCATTTTCATCAGTCTCAAGACGATATTCATGCATTATCCAATCGGATTTTTGACCATTTGGTGCCCGGCCTTTGTAAAACACTAGAGTCTTCCTCATTCCTACAAGCTCTTGCTTCGAGTATATGGCCTTGTCTCGACCTGTTGCTTTCCAAAATCCCGAGCCCGTTGCTCTGTTGGTTCGTGTCCCTGTTGGATACTTCTTGTCCTTGTAGCTAAAGAAATACCATTCCCTCTCTTCTCCTGCCCCTCTTCCACATAACTCTGCATATTAAAAAAAATATACATTATATATAAAATGTGACTAACATATAAAGAACACGAGGCAATGCATATATTTTCAAATAATTATATGAATTAGAAACATCTGAACCTTAACAACTAGTATATAACTATGCAAGGACACACATACCTTGGATGTCCCATGGCTCGATTTTGTAGAGATCAACATCTTTGATAACATCAACTTGCATTCCAGAGAAGGCAACTTTATTCTTAAGATAATAGTCTACAAGTTCTTCATCGGTCGGATGGAATCGATAGCCAGGAGGAATGTGTGAGAGACTCTCCATTTGATCTTTTTCTTTCTGGAACGTGTCAATTTGTAACATATACTTTATTTATCATCGGTAAATAGAAAGATTTGCATGTAACTAAAGTAAGTATTCAAGTAAGTTTACATAGAGATGTATCTTTCTTTTCTACACACGTAATGATGGGTAAAGTATTATTTCATTATGAAAAAAATGTTACGTTTGAATACTCATAATATGTCGATTGAATTTCCACACATAAAATGTTTTTTAAAAAAAACAAGAATCATTAATATGCATGGTTTCAAACTAGTAATTATCTTTTCATTATCTGCGTGAATGAAACAATAATTACTTCCCATCTTTTATCTCTTTCCTGTTTGACTCTACATTTGATGAAGTGTTACTAAAAGAAGGAAAAATAACAATGAACAACACTAAAAATGTCATACGTGAAATAAGGATACAAACTTTTCCACTAAAAGGAGGAGAAAACCAATGTAGTTGTCTAAGAAAATAGTTGTATTTTTCTGAAAAAGAAGAAAATATTTTACTTATAACCTAAGATCTCGTGATACTATATAAGATTCGATCACATCTTGACAATTTTAAATCACACAAGGTTCACTACACTGAAATAAACTTACTTGAGTCTTCTTATATATGCAAGATTTGTAAGAATATTCGAAATTTTCTCCTTTTGGTTCTTCGAAGACTTTAGACAAAGAGACAAATTAAGAGTATTCCGATAATGGCGAATTCTCTAGGCTTATATGTACACATATTTATAGGCATATAGCAAACGGAGACAAAAACTCTCATGATGCTAAAGGAAATGTCCTCATTTTAATTTATGTGTGTTTTCTCATACTTTATTAACATAAGAATCTATTTGGATTTTGGGGGGTCCTTAATTATAACTAACCTATCACTGTCTTCCTCTTTCTCTACCTGAAGAAGTGTTGCATAAGTTTTCACTTTTTATCTGTGTGTGATAAAGAAGTAATGTGATTTTTCTATAACTATCTCTACCAACTATTGGAATGCGACATTTTTCAAAACTAATTAATTCAAATAGTTATATTAAAATCGTTCCAAACGTCCTATCGATTAAATAAATAGTTAAAACTAAACATTTCCTTTTTGTTTGCTTTCTAAACTTTAAAATTTAAACCTTCTATATAGTCTTCTTCTCTGGTGTTGATGTTACTCAGATATCACTACACCTTGGATTGAACTAAACATCCCTACTTTAGTACTTTCTTAACGTCGCATGTTCTTTTGCAAATTTTAAGATAATGCATTGTTTTAGTATAATGTCCTCCTAGCTAGTTTTGATAGATTTTTTTTTTTTGGAACACCTGCTATCTTGATAGATATAAATGTTTACTAGCTGATTTAGTAGTTAGGTATAAAATTCCAAAATGCTTATGAATATTTTAGCTATTAAATTTGATTAATCAAAAGTTGGAAAAACATTCGATTAATCAAATTTGACAAGCTAGTAGAGCTTGAACTTAAATTTGTTCGACATATGAAGTGTTTTTATTTAAATTTCTTAAATAAATGATTTTGGTTTCTTATAATATGTGGGATATTATAAGGGAAAATATGATTGAGAATAACTTTGACAAAAAAAACAGTAAGATAAATAAAGAAATTAAGTGATAAAATAACGTGGCTTGACATGAGTGGTTACGTAATAACACAGGGAACATCATCGCGATGGAAAAGCTCCTTTATCGCATTCGGTGCTGGCCCCAGTTTGTATACTCATACCACGTTGGTCTTTTAATTCGTGATTTCAATGTATACAGTGTGCTTAACAAAAACATAACCGAGTTTTTTTAATTGCTAAAGAGGTTATACGTTCAAAGATTGATAGATTTAATCTCGAATAAAGCAATGATCAGAAAAATTGGATCATATAGATCATTAGATTTTATGGTGAAATATTATGACCTAGTGCTAGACTTTCTCTCATTTTCTTTTTGATGCCATTTTTCTTTTACTCCTATGTCTGCGAAATTGCTATTAATATAAAAATATAATAAAAAGGTGGTTCTTAAGCAGTACGCTTCTATCTTCAACTCTCCACTTACAAACACTATGATTATTTCCTGCAATCTCTATATCATTTTAGTATGTTTTACATATAAACATAAACACTTTATCTTCGTGAGTAATACGTACATACTATATATGGATGGGTTTTTTTTTGGAACAACCAAAATATGATTAGAACACGAAATCTATTTGCAAGAGAATCATCTAAAAGATTGAGTTCTCTAGAGATAAACGAAAAGAAAAAAAAATCAAAAGAAGAGGAATAAGGATAAGAATTCGATATCCATGAAAATTCTAAAAAGCTATACTAGATAGATAATAGATTTACCCTAGAGAACCATTTCACACAATCAGCAAGTACGGTTGATTGTATTTGTAACCAAATCAACATCTAGATTATCTCATTGGATGATGAGACCCCACAAACCGACTGTACTGAGTACATTGATAGGTTTTACATTTAGGAAACTGAGAAAGTGACAGTTAACAAAACCATCATATCACTCGTTTTCTTTGCCCAAAGCAGGTTGAAGAGCAACCGGTTAAGCTGGTTTGATCCTAACCGGTAAAGTCCCACCAATTCATCTTGTGGCTGAAGCCGCTTGGCTGGTCCCACTTGCAAGTATATGATTGGACCCGTGAGTCCGGCGTGGTCCTAGCCACTGTCAAGTCAGCCATGGCCATATTGAAACAGAGCAGATGATGAGGTGTGAATTTCTATAATTTCATGATTAATTGGTTGATTGTTGAGTTGCGGATTTCATTCCACCACCAAAATGTATTCATGCTCATATCAGCTTAATTATACGGGTATGACGGCAACAAACATACAAATCATAGGGCACACTAGAGTTTGATTTTGTCTTATTAAAGCAAATCATAATATATTTATATATAATAGAAAACTAGATCGTCAAGAGTGTGTTAAGAGTAGGCATGATTGAGCCTTTATTCTAGTGTACTGATTAAACCTTTTCTTGCAATGCAATGTTAGCATGATATTATTGACTTTTGTTCAATAATCATATAATTGACATGCAACGAATACATAAATGAAGAGCATTATTGCAGCATTTTCGTAACGTTGCTATGTTCTTCTCTTGTTTGTAAGCTTTAAACCAATCAAAGTGTCTGTCTTTAGTTACAAGAAAGTAGATGCTATAAAAATTAACCGTGCACAAGAGTCGTAAATAACATAATTATCCCTTAAAAATAAGCTCAAGTGTAAATAATTACCAAAAATATCCATACCTCTTTTATATTTATTGCTTCATATATTTGCACTTTGTAAATACGTTTCCTTCACAACTTGTCATCATCATTCCTGCCTATAATTCTAAATTATTATGGAGTACTCCCTCATTTTTCTTATTATTTTCTTATTGACTCTTATTTTAGAATATCATACGCTTAATAATAATAATTATACTTATAGCTATTAATCATATGACTATGAAATTAGAACAAATAAAGGACTGCAATTATTGTACTTAATTTAATATGGAATCGATTGTATTAATTATCTTTTCAAGTTAGACAGTTTTATATAATACTCACACACATTTTCTAGAAAGTAAACTAAGATAAATTTTTAGTTACCTCTTTTTGTAAAAGATAAAAAAATTATAGTCGGGTAACTTTATTGAAAATGAAAGTATACATAATTTTTAGTAAATTAAGATTTGATAAATAAATAAATAACTATGATAAATTAATATTTTTGATTCAAATAGAGGTACTGTGATTGCAACTATTAAAGTATCACGGACTCAAATCAAGTTAAAACTTCATTAACAGCTTGGTAACGGCTCGATTTGCAACAACAAAACCGGTTTAGATTCCTAAGTGATTCAACCAAGTACGCATTAAACCGACCAAGTATATCAAGCACATTTAGACAGACTATAGCAAAGCTAAAACATAGAAACGGTATTGTTCCTGACTCGTCGGTTTTGAACTCAATGGTGCTTTCTTTGGTTAAGTTAAGGAGATTTGATGAGGCTAGAGCACATTTAGATAGAGTTCTAGCTTCTGGTTATGTTCCTACTAAGAGCACTTCCATCAGTATTCTCGGTGGCTCGGATTCATAGGTAAACTTTTTTAAAAAAATATTATTAATTTTTAATGTTTTTTAAAAGAAAAATAATAAAAAAAAAACGGAATTAATCGCGGATCACCACATGTTATGGGATCCGTGAATAGTGTAAGGACCCTTAATAAAATATAAGCCCCACCAAATATCTTAATATTATTTTGCTAAGAATTCTAGTCTAAAATTCTCCATTGGAAGTGGTCTAACAACGCTTGTAGCTTAGTAGTTGATGAGCTTTCTAATCAAGATAAGTATCTTGAGGCGTATCTTTACTTTGAACAAGTCAAAGCGAGAGGCAGTAGTTTATGGCTTTGGTGTTGCAAGAGATTAATTGTTTAAGGGATTTTGCGGTCATATGGTCACTTGGATGAAGATGTTGGGATGTTAGATACTCTCTGTGAGATAACAAGAATGCCTCTGCCGGTTAATCTATATATAAAAGTCTCTTTGTTACTCTAGATTGACTATGGAAGCAGTTAAAGTGGTTAAAGACATGGCTGCTCTTGATTTTTGGTTCGTTTGATTAGTCACACTTGGTTGATTTATAATTTGGTGTGAAGAGAAGAAATTGAGAGAGGCTCGTCCTTTGTTTGGTATTATAGTTCAATCTGGAAGATCTCTGTTGATAACTTGAGTTGGACTTAGCCGGGTTTGTTGAAAAATGCTTAGCCAGAATCAGCAACTTTTTTTTTTTTTTTTTTTGTCATTTTACAGTAAACAGTATATTGTAAATTGCATGTAAATGTGATGTAGAATAATGAATTACATCTGTCCTTTTAAAAACAGAAAATTTAAACCTTAAAAAATAGTACTGTACTGAGTGTGAATTGTGTAAGATAGATTCCATGTGTAAAATCTAACAACTGTAAGCAGTTGGTCTGCCATTATCCAACTTAAGTGGGAGAAAAAAACAGCTTTTCTTCACGTGAGTTTACTTTCATTTTATATTATTTTAAATAAAGCATAAATGTATCAATAAAAAATTAATAAGTAGACATTTTTTGTTGTATACAATTCTTGAACAGTAATGCCTTTTCCGTCATAATATTGATTTTCATGATTTTTTTTAAAAAAAAATTTTGTATGTACATACATGTATGCTAGTCTATGTTAATTAAGATCAATTCAATATAATGTGAACTTCAAAATTAATAGTGGAAGATAATTGAATGAACTGAATTAGTATTTATTTATAGTAATTAATTGGAAAATGTTTAAAAATGTTTCAAAAAAAATTGTAAAGTGTTTTTTTCTTCAACAATTACAGGAAAAGTTTTTAAAGTATGAAAATGATGCATCTTTAGATATTGGGTGACAAATAGTATTAAATGTTTTGTTGGAAAAATTTAGAAATCGTTTTTTCATTTTTACAAGAAACACTTTATTTGGTACATATTGATTCATGAATCTTATCCACGAACACATACACTGTATTTATATTATACACACAAAACAAAACAGAAATTTTCAATAAAAATAAACTGAAAATATCCCAGTCTCTCTAACCATGAATAGAAGCAAAGTGATTAATCAAAGCTAAAGCATTACTCGTTAAATGAGCAATAAACAAAATCCTTTCTCTAACAAAAACCTTAACCTTCCCATTCATGTCATCTCCCTCAAATCCGTCGGTGCACGTGTTCTCATCGGTCAGAGCAGCGCTAACCCATGTCTGAATATCGCTCATGTAAACCTCATAGCTCGAGCCACTTAGCTGACCCATCTCACCAATGGATTTTCTAAGCTCATCCAACGTGTCACCTAACTCCTCGACGCAGTCTCTCATGGCCGAGACTTCTCTTGGCTTGAGCCGGCTACTACTCGAGAGACGCCCCATCATTACTGACGTGGCTTTAGCCGAGGCTAATGTGATGTTGAGAGCCGCATGAGCCATGATCTTGGAGCTGGTTTGGATGAGACTGGCATGAGTTGAGAGTGAGGTGACACAGAGTCTTGGGTATGTTGTGACTGTGCATGATGATTTTACGAACTCTGTGTTTGTTGCTGTTGTATGGACCGACTTGAGTGTGGTTATGGTTATGGCTACGGTTATGAGAAGAGATGTGAGGAGGTGATGAGTAGCTCTAAAAGATTCAGCCATTCTTTAAAATATATATTATGAGCTTTATGATATTATGAATGTGATGATGTGTGTTGAGTGTTCTATGTAACTGAGGTTTTATATAGAGAGAATTTATATGATATTCATTTAAACAGAATGGTTTAATATGCAAGTGGGAATTTGGTTGCATGAATAAAGATATTTTATTTTATAAAGGAAAATGAAAGAAAAAAAAAGAAATATCTAACATATGAAAGCAACGGCCGAGGCACTGCAGATTGTGCGTAAGATCTAACTTTGCAGTATTGAGACAAACATATTAAATTGTTTAATCAAAACATTAATCACATTTGGAACAAAGCATTAATCACATTTGGAATTATCTAGTAGATCATTCAGCGATAGGTAATTCGTGGTCTCTTTCAGATTCAAATGGACTCGACAACTTGATACTCTCTCCGTTTCATATTACTTATCGTTGTAGGGAAAAAATTTCGTTTCAAAATAAGTGTCGTTTTAGAGTTTCAATGCAAAATTCATTAATAAGATTCATAGATAATTGTGTTTTTATTTTTCTATTGGTTGAAATATGGTTAGGTGTATAGGTAATTGTGTTTTTATTTTAGAAATATACAAAATCATATGTTTTTTTAATATGTGTGAATAAACCTAAAACGACAAGTAATATGAAACGGAGGGAATACTATCCTTTTGGTTCTGAGGGAGCTAGATTATTTGTGTTATTACGTTTGTGTTGATTATTTAATTAATTTTATTATATAATGATGTATTTGAATATAATAAGTTTTTTATGAATTGTTTGTTATAACTTTTAATTGCAATAGGAAACGCGAATATATTTCTTTGATAAATTTTTAAAACCAGTTAAAAGTTATTTGATTACTACAAAAATCAATTAAAGGATTAAAAGATGTCGATAGCGGAAGCGAAATTGTGGACGTAATGCCCCCAAACATTTAAGATTATAATCGTCCTTGTATTCGTAATTAAATAGCTCCATGTGGCTATTGTCATCTTCAAGATTTTCATTTTGGCCACATATCATTGTGTCTGCTCCCAAAATATCGATGTTTATCCTAAATTTCATAGAAACAGTACCACGTGATCTGAAATATCAAGTTGTGTTGTAGTGTCAAATCATATATATGTCTTCACAAAAAAGTAAAATTTTGTAAAAATATATGTGTTTGAGATTTTGCTTAGATAGGTTTAATTAGTTGTAATGAATGAATAATTGTATTTCAACTCTCTTAGACCAACCACGATGTTTACCGATAGGAAAGTTTTTCTTTGGGTTTGTTTTCTCAGTGAAACTTCTTGTTTACCGGTGAAGAAACTTATTGGGCTTTTAATATAATGGGCTTTGTTAAAATAAGCCCATAGTTTATTATAGCAACAAAAGAGCTCATTTTTAACGTGGGTCTCTTAATCTTTTGGAAACTATGGTCTGTGCCTATGTAGCCCAATTCATTATTGTCGACATGTGGCCCAATTCATTACAGCAACCTTTTGTCAGCAAACAATTATTTTTTCCTTTGAATTATGTAATCTTGCATATATATTCACTGAAGTTGGTTTTGGTGTTTTCTTGTCATATGAAATTATGATAAAAATTAGAAAATAATTATTTAACATGCAATTCTACTACATGAAATTTATTTTTATTATTTTTGTGTGGATATTTGTATTTTTAGAATTATGATAAATAATTTCGCTTTAACCGCACCATTAATTTTTGTAAAATTATTTTCATTAATAAATAAAATTTAATTATCTAGAATTGAACCTCAAACTCTTAGTCCAAAAGCATTAGTTAATTCTTTGGTCAAACTACTTGACTAAGAGGCTTTTATATATTAATTAATTACGATGTTTTCTTAATTCATTTTGTTTTGATTGAAATTTTATATATACTACATCTGTTTATTATAATTAATATTTTATTTTCACACAATATCATGGAATTTTGTTAACTAATATTTACGTTATACACTTCATTACTACACTTATAATTTTTTCCCCCAATTAACAATCTGAAATGGCAGGAATATAATATATTCCGTTTTAAAATCTGCAATAAAATAAATACTGATATTTTTACGACGAATATAAAACTAAATAGCGACAGTGAACTTATTAGGGCATCCGCAACCGTGGACTCCTTGCGGAGTCCTTAATTTTTTTTTTTTTTTTCAGATTTAAAAAAAAAAAAAAATTCAACCAATCGCGGGTCGCCACGTGTCGCAAATAGTGCAAGGACCGATCCTTATTTAGAGATTTTAAGGATCGAATCCTTAAGTTTTAGTGGGACCCACTAATTATTTAATTATTTTTCCGCTAAGGACTCTTCCTTAAGGACCCCCGTTGCGGGTGCTCTTATGGAGCGAAAGTAGTATAAATGTCATTTTCTTTTAGAGTGGGAAAGGGATAGACGATATGGGGTGATCATGGGGATAGAGGAAGGTTATGGCCTTATGGGTAATGTGTCGTTCATGATTGATTCTTGTCTTGCAGATTGTGACAATGCATGCATTAATGAACGGATCATTGTTTGTCAATATATAGTAATCCCCTAACTCTAACTCTAACTGGTTTTTGTTTTATATTAAATAACATTATTAACGCTATGTCTAATTCATAGAAGAAAATATTGAATGCCCTAGTTTGTCTACAAGCCTAATTGAAATCTATGACTTATAAAATGTAGATTGGTAAGAATTTAAATCCTCAATCTAAAAAATGTTACTATGATGATTTTAAGCAATGAGTATACATCTGCCTCAGGCGAGATGAAAACATAATTAACTAATGACATATATAGTCCATATACATCTACATCTATTTCGAAGATATTGTAAACGAAATATAAAAATACATTTGCTTGCATAGATGTAAAATACACCTTAATTAACTAATGTTCTAATTTCATTGTTTTAGTTTCAGATGCCATCTTCTCGTGTATGTGCGCATTTTTGAATAGTTTATTTGCTTAACCATCCAAAAACAGAAGAATCCCTATGTGTGTACACATGCTTAAGAAATGACAAAAGCAAATTCCAAAATCAAAAAGAAATTAAAAACGAAACACATTTCTTCATATTCACACTTACAAGAAAAGAAGTCTTTAAATATTAAAAACTTCATACAGACAAAACATTCCAACACCAATCAAAACTCCTTTTAATCACTTACACAAATAACTATTCTTCTTACTACTCTCACTCGTCTGAACCATCACAGAGGTGACTTTAGCTCTAAAGTACCAATAATATGTAAGATTTAAATTAAGCTTCAATAATGGCTTCTCCTCGTGGAACCCTAACCCTAAACACATGCTCCTCTCCTGTACACTTATCAACTTTCACCACCCAATGACTTTTTCTTACACGGTCATGGTGATGATTGTTCTTGTTCATCATCATCATCTTCTGATTATAATTACCATTATCGTTCACCCTCGTCACAAGCAACCCTCCACCTATAGGTAAAAACTGTGTTTTCCTCCCATCGCTAAACCTCCAAGATCCTCTTGAAAACGCGTTATAACCCACCACAACGGCCACACCGCCGGTTCTTGCGTTTTCATCATGGTGATTAACGATCTTTCTAACGATATCTTGGTGGTTCTCAAGGTTACAATCAACAAGGACGAAATCAGCTTCTCCAAAATGATCACTAATTAAAATGTTGTCGCTAGATTCTCCCACTACAAAACGTATCTGATGAATCTCTGATGGTTCCAACATTTTCTTGGATATGATAAGTTCTTCGATGCCACGTAAAACACATACCACTTGACCTCGCGTTTCATTAGCGGCAGCGATGAGGGCAACGAGTATGTCAGCGTTTGCTGCTCCGGCACATGCCACGGCGATCTTTCTTGCGTTGTTTCCGGCGGCTAGAGCCGATATGAATTCAGCCACGTTTGGTTCTTTTGTTCTTTGATCCTGCGAAATGCACATATATGTCAAAATGTGACATTAGATTAAGAAAAAAAAAACTAGGTTGATATTAGTTATCTTTTTAACATCGATCCATATCATATTTTAAACAATCCCAATTAAATTTGGCTTAGTAAGATCTTATAATTAATTCGAACATATAAAAAAGAAGTAATTTCTTACCGTTTTCAATGTACTAAGATAGGCTTTAGTAGCATTCTCAGCAGACCAAAAAGCCATTTTTCTTAGAAATAAAAATCGGGTTTCTCTCAATCTCTTGCTTAGAAAGTTTTTAAGTGGTTGATGGTTTCGGTTTTAGAGGTGAAGGGTCTTTATTTATATATGGGGAGATTTGTGAATGGGATAAGATTCAAACAGGCTGGTCCAGTTCCATGATTCTTTTCTTTTGATATAAATATATATATGGACGGAGAAGAGAAAACAAATTTGGTCAAGTTGTAATAGTATTCAACATGCGTATACAATATGGTATTATCTTATTATACATAGATATATTAAAAAGCAGATTGTCTGATTGTCGAGAAACTAATCAGCTATTGTCATTGTTAATGTTCCTTTTATGATCTTTAATGGAATTAGACTATGTTCAAGGGTTGTTCCTAGTGGCGTTTAATAATTCTTAATCGCAACTAGAAATAGTTAACCGCAAAGTATACGTGAAAGGAAAAGGAAGCCACATGTATATACTACTATACTAATGATTTTGAAAATTTTGTTGTCATATATGCTTCAAAAACGCATTAGTTTATGGTTATGATTGTTCTAAGTAAATACACATGTTTACATGAAAAAAATATTGTAACTTAAACAAAGGCAACGCTCTTAAAGCAATAATGGCTTAAACGTTAGTTATTCATCTGGATGTTCGAACATGCTTACATGCATCTTTAGGAACAAAAATATTAATATTCATATAATATCATTTAAATTTATATGTTTAGATCATTTCAACGCGTATTGTTACCAAATACAATTAATCTAACAGAAAATAGAAAGAACAAGCAGAATTTGAATTATAAGGATCAATGAGCTGTAATGTCTAGTGCAGCAGAGGCAATGGAGATCTCAACGATAAAATATATAAAATAAAAGTTGTAAAATATAGTGCAACAAAGAAGTGAATTAAGATTGAAACACATCTTAGGGACATACAGAACATGGGTCCATGTTTGTTCTGACAACAAACCTACAGTTTTTGTTACAAGATTAGATTCTCAATTTCACAAAACTAATGAGAAACGTACGGTTTAGATTAATTATTGGATATAATTAAGTAATTGATTATACAATCTAGTGACCGTCCTCTCTCGTACGGGTTCCCATGAAGCTTCATATATACTTAATCTAATTATGCATTAATCATTGTGCTAACCAAGACTGAGAAATAATAAGCTATAACGCTGGAACATTTATCTATTTTATAATATCAAATAAATAAAATGGTTACAGTTCGTCGTGTTGTAGCAACCATTCATAATCATTTTTTTAGTGGAAACATATATAAGATCAATAGAATTGCATGTACTTTGAAATAGAGATATTAAACTGCTGATTGCTACTAATGAGATGCAGATACAAAAAAGGTTGGGAAGGATGCGTTGAATCCAAAGGCACAAAGAGTCATAGTGTCCCATGCTGATAGGAATGATTCAGAAAAAAATGTTAGAATAGTTTTGGGTTTATTGAGACATGTTCTTGCAATTGACGAAGATACTTCAATGTATAATGTTTTTTTCCAGTTGAACTAGTTTCATGCATCTGTCATTATTGTTGCTTTACACCTTATCAAGATAAGGGTATTGGAGATAAATTTGGCCAGACCGAACTGGTCCAATGCCCCTGAAAGATTTTGAACTGTTTCAAATTATATCTAAAATTTCATATCAACTAATATTATCTTCTTCGAGTTGCACTTGGACCACAATATTTTGTACTATATAGAATATAAAATATTTCAAACTTACGGATAAAAAATTATATTTGAAATATGGTATTTGAAGTTAAAATAACAATATGTGTTGTGTGTGTCCGTATAATTGGAGCTCGATGCATGCACTGCAATAGTTATGATTTTTTTTAACAATTTTTTTTTTTTTTTTGAGGATTTACCCTAGAAACATTTTAAAACAGTAGACATAGACATGAATGCACGGGACGATCATTGCGACATATCTCAGAAAAGTCTTGGATACGAACCAAAATCGAATCACCAGAATATACATATAATATTGAAAACATAAAAGAATCATATTGTAAATGGCAGTAACCAATTTAAAGACTGGGATACAAAAACATGAATATTAAAAATACCAAACAAAGAAAATAAAAATTAAGCGAACGTGGGATTGGGATAACATTGGGGAGGAGACAACGATAGAGAACAGTGAGTGGCTACAGATTCTGCTTCGACCATTCCAGGAGACATCATCTTTTATTATCATGGTGGGCTCTTTGTCTCTTTTATATATATATATATATATATATATATTTAATACTACGTGAACGTAAAAACTAAAATAGCTCAAAAGCTCTTTTAAATAAGCATAATTTTAGTTTGTTACCTAAAATTATCACAGCTTTTATGATTTGTAAAACCCACAAAGCATAAGGGAAGGCTTCAAAAACATTGTAAAACCTTGCAGAAATAATTTGAATGTTCATTTATACAAAAACATTTCTTATATATTTTTGGTATATTATTAGAATTTTTAATATAATTATAGAACATAAAACATTGGAAACAGAATTTAGTGAAATGTAATTCTAAAATGTTTGGGCCATTAACTGAACATCATAGATTCTGAAATGTTTGGGTCTTTAAGGTTGGGCTACTGATAATATAAGAGCTAGACCAAAAACAAAAGCTATGCATCTTACTATTCAACTTTCACACTCTCCAAGATGACACAGGAGACATAATCAATGATTTCAACATAAGTAAGCTAAACCGATTATAAAACAAATATCCTAGAAAAACACACAGTCAGGAGAAGAATAAAAAAGCCTCACACGGTCACACATGAAACAACTCTCTAACGAAAGCAAAGCAAAGAAAAAAAATAGCTGAAACATTATTGACCTTAAAGGTCTCTTACTTTCTACACAAGAAAGAACTATAATTGCTCAACCACTATTAGATTGGCTCCTAGTATCGCCGGAATCATCATCATCATCCCCACCATCGTCATAGTCATCTTCTTCTTTATTAGTAGCACCAGCGTTCATATTCCCGTATCCATGATAGTTCGTTGTGATATTGTTCATAGCTGAACTGTCATTGTGGAAAGAAGGAGGCATTTGAGACAACGGTCTCATTGTAACACCACCACCGTAGGTTTGTTGTTTTGGCTCCTCTACGGTGGCCACCACCGGAGAAGTAGAATTCACAGTGGTGATAGTGAAAGTAGGAGGTTGTTGTTGTTGTGGTGGAGGAGGAGAAGAAGCCTCCATGATTCTAGGTTTCTTCTTCTGAGTTTGTTCTGCTTGATGCATCACAATGAAACTTCCCATTATCACCTGCCACAGATTATAAGACTTATGGCTCTATATACTCTGAATTATTTTATTTTTTAAAATTTATTAGATATTAATCAAGATTGTGTTACCTGAACAGGACCGGCTGCTATGAGCATACCAGCAAGGCCACCACCAACGATTTTGCCATTTGGTCCGGCTAAAGAAATGCTCATACCACCGGACCGACCTTTAGTTCCTCCGTTTTCAGTAGGTATAAAGGAACCCGATAGCGAAAGTATCTCAAATCGACCCTAAGACAAGAGAATAAAGTTATTCAAGAACCAAGAAACATAGTGTTAATATGGTTACCTCATATGTAAGAGTGCCTCCTGAAGTGGTAGATTGACGAAGTGTGACGTTAGAGATGGTACCAGTTGCAGAAAGAATGCAAATAGCTCGAGATCCTTGCGAATACGGCATAACTTTCATCGTTACATCCTGATAAAAAGAAAAATATATTTATTCTCAAGACAATGACACACAAAAACCATTATCAAAGTAAAAAAAAAACATGTTTTAGGGAATTTATTACCTCACCGGCATTGACAGTAAACTGATGTGTTGTAAAATTAGCACCTACATAGCATGAGAGCCCAGGAGTAGGAGGAGCTGCAAAAAAGAAGAAGATAAAACAGAGTTTTTGATGTTATTGACTTTGACCAATCAGGTGATTAATAAACTCTAATTGTCAACTAGCCAACTTAATCATCCTTGTCTATAAAACTCCATAACAATCAGTGGTTGCAGCGTAATTAAAACAGAATTAACCAAGCTGATTAGAAACCTTAAGATCTTTGCTAACAACACAACAATAATTAACATAGCTAGAAACTCTTTAAAGATAAAATAGAAGAGGCAACAAGAGATTATTCTCTCTTTGTTTTAAATCTTTTTGTAACTTTTTTTATTTTCTGTTTTGTTGGGTCAGCATCATCAGATTCTCTTTCTCTGTCTTCTAACTGGTCTGTTTGTACCTTCTTCAGACAAAAGTGTACCTAGCAAAGTCCAGTTATGTTTGGTCCCACCTCCCAACATCTCAAAAAAAATCCACATAAATTCACATTAACAGATAACCCAGATCAGATCTATCTCACTGAAACCTATGCAACAGATCATCAAACACACACAAAAAAAAAAGAGATTGCAAAAGTTCACCTGGGCTGCTTTCATAGTCAAACTTGTGAGATCTCTTGATGAATTCAACAGGCTGCTGCTGCTGCTGCTGAGCTTTTCCTCGTTTCCAGTTAGAGTGATGATGATAATCTCCATAGAATGGAATCGAAGATGAGATTGGAGTCGGAGACAGAGTTGGTCTCGAAGCCCTAGGGTTCAAACTCCCATCTGGAGCGTATTTTCTCGGCCTTCCTCTCTTCTTCTTCGCCAGATCTGTCCCTGCGCTAGAGATAGATGGCTGCGGCGGCGCTGCTTCAGCTGCTGAGACAGGAACCACGGTGGTTGGAGCCGGAGGTGGAGGAGGGGGAGGAGATACCACCGTAGTGGGTCCCACGGATGGGAGAAAGCTAGGGTTTTGTTGAAACTGATGATCTGTTCTTGATGCCAAAGCTTCATCTCCCTTAACTGTGATGTCCCCACTTGGACTTGTTCCACCCTTCTCCTCCATTTTTCAAGCCGCAAATTCCTTTAAAAAATAGCAGAATGCTAAATTCAACAAAAATTTAAGATTTAAGAAATAAAAAATCTAAGTTCATGTTTTAAGATTACCGTTTTCCTTTGCTTTATTGATTACCGTTTAGATTTTGTTTCTTACCTTTCAACAGTTATGGAGCTGAAACGTAGCAGAAAAATGCAATAGCTTTCCCAATGGTGATTAACCTAATCTCACCAGAAATTAGCAAAGTAAAAATCTCTCAGAAATTAGATGCAATATCCCAAATTTTTCACAAGAGAAAGAAGATAATATACGACTCAATTTTTGAAAAGAAAAAAAGGAAGTAAATAAATAAAACGGAAATTATCAGGAAGATATATATTACTATATATTAAAATATCATGTAGACAGTTGTATTATTTAACATGAATATTAAGGATTTAATTAATTTAATATCGACATAATAATTACAGAAATCAAACTATTAATTTTGGTTTAGGGAAAGATCCACGTCCGTCTTGGTAAAATTAATATGTCTAATTAAATAAAAAGAATGATAAAAAAAGTTAAAGTGAAATTTCAAAAAAGAATTTTAAAAATACCATGTTCTGACAATAACCTTTGGAACACTTTTGTAGTAACGTTGACCAAAAAACCTTTGAAAATCTACCAAGACCAATTAATTTTGAAGATAAGTTAGATCGTTAGATTCACGCATGCAAAGTTTATACTCCCTCCGTTTCATATTACTTGTCGTTCTAGGTTTATGAACATATATTAAGAAAAAATATATTCCTTCCGTTTCATTTTAGTTGTCGTTTTAGACTTTGACACACATATTAAGAAAACATTTAATTTTACATATTTCCAAAATAAAAACACAACTACCAATACTCATAACCATAGAAAAATAGATTAGAATAAAAAATCAATAAATTTTGCATTGAAACTATAAAACGACACTTATTTTGAAATGAAAATTTTACTCTACAACGACAATTAATCTGAAATGAAGGAAGTAATTTTGTATATTTCTAAAGTAAAAACACAATTACCAATATACTTAACCATATTCCAACTAATAAAAAAATAAAATGGAGAATTTTATTAATGAATTTTGCATTGAAACTCTAAAACGACACTTATTTTGAAATAAAATTTTTTCTCTACAACGACAGGTAATACGAAAAGGAGTGAGTAAATGAACCTCATAGATATTGTTTCACCAAGTACTTGTAAATGTTCTTGGAAAAAGAATCGACACTGATTTTTGAAGCAAGTACATTTTGTCGGTCAAAAGTCAAATTCTCAACACAATCAATGTCTGTACACACTTGGATCTGAGACATGACAGAATGCAAATGATCCAATAATCATTAAGATTCTTTTAATTGTAAGACCCTCTTTCTGAGTTAGCAAGTTTTAACAAAAGTGATGACTTAGTTTCTAAACAAGTCTCTTTTCTGTTCTCTTTTGTTTATATGGCTGTAAAAATGGTGCTGCTAAGAAGAGAATTGAGATGTCTTCATGTTCTGCAAATCAAAAAAAAAAGAATCAACTACCAATTCGATATAAGCTACTTTGAAGTCTCTGCTCCATATTTTCAGCCATGTCGTGATTGAGATGTAAAAGATTTTGCTGAATGAGGTATATCACTTCGAGGAGTTTGAGGGGATGATCCAAATCTTTTGTTAGTAATTGATACCCTAAGACTCTTTTTCGCGCTTTGAGGCTTTGTAGTAATTATTCCTTTGTCCTGCTCTGGTGTAACTTGACCTTGAAGTTTCTTCAGATCCTATAAACAGCCAAAATCCAATAAGCATTGCTTTTGGTGATTGATTCTTGGTAGTGTATATTGATGCAAAAGAGTGTTAGCTAAATACCCTTCTCCTGCGACGTTCTTGGTCTTTCTCTTCTCTGAGTTCTGTGTATTCTTCAAGCATTGCAAGTAGACGATTCTGTATGTAGTAGAAAAATCAGATGAAAGATCAATTACATATGCTAATAGAGGACTTTGTGTTACAGAAGAAGATAACTCATACACCATCAAATAGAAACTCAGCTTCTTTCTCTGATTCCCATATTGTGATCTTGGAAGCTAATGCTTCAACCATAGCTATAAGAAGAATCAAGAAGTTTTCAGTTAGTCAAAAAGATTCACAAAGATAACAATATGAAACTTTCTTGGACCATCTAATTAATATCAAACCTGGAAGTTTATTAACAAGTGCTCTAGCTTTCTCTGCACGTTTGAGGATTAAATGAGATCCTTTTCCAGCATTGTATCGGTTTTCGTCCTGTTAAAATCATAAAAATACCATAACTAACCACAAAATGTGAGAGAATAGATCCTTTATAAAAGAGACAAACCTGATTATACTCTTCAAGCCAAGTCTCTTCCTCACAAGCACTCAACCATTTCTCAGCTTTTTCAAGAATCTCTTCTCTGCTTAAAGCTTCCTCTTTCACTTTCCCAGCTCGATACTCAATCTTTTCTAGTATATTTTCAGGGTTCACATCTCCTGATTCAATGGCTTTAACTACATACTCCACCGCGATATCTTGCTCTTCAAGAAAAATGTGTGTTCTTCTACATATCTCTTCAAGTTCTGACCTCTTCTTTAAAACAAGTTCTTTCATTTTGCTCCATTTCAAATCCTCTAACCGACATAGCTCGGCTTTAACCTTTTAAGCATTAACAATCAATCAGCAAAAAGAAAAGAAAAAAAAAATAGAAGATGAGGAAATAGTTAAAGCTGATGTGATCAAGGTACCTCTTCAAGCAAATCTGTGGAAAGACTATTGGGTTTGGTTATTTCAGAAACAGTAGCAGCTATATTACATGAAACATTTATGAATTTTTGTTGTTCTTCTGCTGGTGTATCCATTAAGTTCCAAAACTCAAGCATTGTGGTCACAAGATCTTGAAGCTACAATCAATCAAAATGCATTATATATAAGAACAAAGAACATAGTCTTTAAGATACTAAAAAAAGGTTTGTAAACATTAAACTGACTTCTTGCATTCTTTGTATCTTTGTCTCATGCCATTGATTTACTGATGAAGCTAACTTGTCAAGTGTCTCATTACTTATACTTCTTGACCCTTCAGATTCTACTAAGCTTGGGTGAATCTTGGTAACAGTTTCTCCAAAATTCAAACCAAGAACCGAACAAAGCGATTCCAGAGTTTTTAGATGATCTTGAATCTGTTTCATCCTGTTCCTCTGAGCCAAAAAAAAAAAACACCGCAAAATATTAAGATTTTGATCAACAAATTAACTCAAATTTAAAATTAATTTGTTAAAGTTTAGGAAACCTTTTGTTCTTGAAGTGTGTAAAGCTCTCTATGTAACTCTTCAAGATTTCTAAGAGATAAATTGGATTCATCAACCGAAAAATCAGATGAACAAGTCTCATCAGATTCACCATTAATCTCATCTCTTACACATTTTATTTCTTCAATCACTTGAATAAACTGATTCTTCCTCTCTGATTTTCTTTTTTCCATATCTTCAAGTTTCAGAAGAATCTTTCCTAACTCTTCTTTCAAACTCCTTCCACTTTGATCAGATTGATGTTGTCTTCCAAGACCTGATGGCTCTTCCATTGCAGAACATATAGCAGTAACTCTTGCTTCTGTGTCAACAATGTCTTGTCTTAGCCTAATCTTCTCTTCTTTAACGTTTTCGATTTTACCAATATAGATGTTTCTGCATTCGTCTTCAATCTCATTCAAAATCTTCTCTCTTTCAGTTTCGGGTTCTCCAACCTCATCCCATAGAATCTGTATTAGAAACAGAATCACATCATTGGAACGGTTCTATATTTAAAAAGAAATTAAACAAAAAAGAACTTTCTTGGAGCTGAAGCAACAACAAACCTCAAGTTCCTGCAGAAGAGTTGCACAAAACGATTGGATTTGAGTTTTGGACATTATTATCTCCAAACTCTGCAGAAAATATATTTTACAAACAAAACCAAATAACATTCAAAGTTCATATGAAGATAATCTTTACCTCAATTGGTAAAAAAAAAAAAAAAATCTCGCGTTATTTTCTCAAATTACAAAAAAAAATCTGGAATTTTCATTTAAAGTAAAATGTATTAGCAAATGTTTTATGTTCTTTAATTTCAAAGTCTAATATCGAAATTTTCCAGGAAAAATGGAGGAAATATTACCTGGATTGAACGTGTATGTATCAGTTTTGTATTTTCCTAGCAAAAAAATCGGAGACGAGGTTAATAGGCAATCGAGAGTGTGTGTGTGTGTGCCCTTAAGAGGCAAACGAAGACCGTTAGAAGAATTGATTCTTTCGTATATTTGTTTTCTTCCCCTTAACTATTTGATTTATAATTTTCATCCTTAATAAACTTTCAAAATCTATTATTACTTTCACGAATGCAACGATTCTTATTAACCACGGTATCTTTATCAATTATTCATCATAAAATTAATATAGTGAATGAAGAAAACTTTGGATAGAAACATCAGTTAATGTTACATTAGATTTATTAAAACATATAGGGTCAATTGGTGTAAACTTAAAAACTATAGAACCAAACTGAAAATACAGAAAAAAAAAACAATTTGTTAGCTGTAGATAGAATCCGCGCCAACTGAATAAGGGTCGTTGGCCGTTACCTTCTTCTTCTTCTCTCTCTCCTCTCCATCTCCAATCCTTGTCTCTCTCTCTCTCCTAATTTTCTGGAGAATTTTTTTTCCAGAGAGAAGGAGAGGGAGAGGGAGAGGGAGAAGAACATCTCCGATTATTTGTTAATTCGGTTGAATGATGGTTCCAAGTTTATCTGGAGAAGATTTCTCGTTCGACATTGATTTCGAGTTTGATGCACCTCGTTTCTACGATTTCTCCAGACCAGAGCTTGATTCAGAGACAGAAGAAATCGAATTCTGGTTCAAATCCGCGGGAAACTATCCTCCTTCGCGTAAGACACACGTTAGGGCAAATACTCTGTTTATTACAAAACATTTGTCCTTTTTTTTCTCTTACAGCTCTGTTGTCTGATTATCTCAGCTTTTAGCCCCAAGTTTAATTGGAAACTTGAGCCACCACTTAAGCAAATTACAAACACCAGCTTAGAAACTAAGCCCGTGGATACCGATTTTAATCCAAAAGATAAATACAACGGTAATGGATATTTTTAACTTAGGTTTCTGCGTCAATGTACTCTGAAACCTCAGTTTAATCTGTTTTCTAGGGTTCATATATTATAACCAAACGGTTAAAGATGTGTCCAAGACAAAGTCCAAATCAAGTAGTAGCTCAACTTTAACAAGACCAACGGTTTCTTTGCTTGCAAGGCAGAACAAACCATTAGATGTTTACTCTGTTCAACTTCTGACAAGGTACGTACACCAATGAGGAAGCAATTAATAATGTGAGTTTGCTTTTTCTTTTTTGGATTCAACAAATAGTTTTTTGGTGTTTCAGATGTCAAAGGTCATTAGCAAAGTTAGGTGATAACTTAGTCTCTAAGTTGCAAAACCAAGACACTAAAAGGAAAAAACTAGAAGCTAAGGTGGCTCAAGTTAACTCCAACAGAAGATCTAAACTCACTGTTCCAAAGGAACCGAATCTTAGAACTGCAGCAAGATCTGAAAGACACAGGTAGTCAGATATGTATGCTTGTCAAGAAGAAGACTATTCTTGGCTTCCTTATAACATGTTTTGATGTTGTTTCAGGTCTAAAGTTAACTCAGAAATCGAGCAGAATGTGAAATCAAGGACTAATTCATCTAAAAGAAACACTAAGAACAAAAATGTAGTTATTATCTCTTTTTCAAACTTAGTTTCTTCATTACCACATTCTCAGAAGCTGTAGTTAGATAAGAAAAAATGTTTTGGGTTCTTTTGCAGATTCTTCTTGAACCTTCTTCAGCATCTCTGCCTAAAAGTAATACTCTACGGTCTCAAAATCTTAAGGTATAACTAACTAACCTTCCAACATCTACAAGTCGAAAGTCTTTATCATCCCCCACATGTGTTAACAGAATTTTTCTGCATTAGACATTTGGTTTAAGAACAGCATTGAGAGCAAAGGAACGCTCTTCAAATGTATGTCTCACATCCAACATATAAAGCCATCTTTCAAATATTCTTCGCCTCTATGTTCACACATTACTTGTACCATGTCTCACAATTGCAGGCTAAGATTGATGGCATACAAGAGAATGAAGCTACTTACTCCAAAGCGTTAGTGCATTACTCCATGAATCTACCTTTCTTGTATAGCCTCGTCTAGTTTTAGCTGCTAGAGACTTTCCCAAAAACGTTCTCACGCACATTCTCTGCAGGCTAAAACCAATTGATTCCTCAAAAGGTGGGAGAGTCAAAGGAAGTCACAGCAGAAATATACACTGCCAAGTGTATGAATCTAATATTTTCCCTCTAGACTCAAAGGTAGAAGTAACTCAATATTAATTAAACAGTTCCATTGTATAAAAAATATTGAACATTTTCAATACTTTTCTTTTTCATGACAGAGATCAAACAGAAAAGAACTCGGTGAAGCAACGAGGATCAAATATGGAACTCAAAGCTCTTGCCGGACAGATATTAACAGGTAACTAAAATGTAATCTAAGCTCCAATGGTTTTAAAAAAAGCAACAAACTATAAGAGATACCAAACACCATTGATGATATTATTTGAACAGGGGACTGGATGATTTATTATGCCGGAAATTCAATTTACAGAAAGTTGCAGTGGGGAGCCTAATTATTGCTTAATCTTCACCTTGAAGATGTTCTCATCATGTTTATTTATACACACGCATTCTTATTATGAGAAAGATATTTCATTGATTTTTTTTTTGTTGTTGTTGTGTGGTAAGCCATTAACTCAGAAGACTAAAGACTAACGAATTCGTAAACCTGTTCTTGGTAGAAAACAAACATTATTCAGTTTCTACAATAAAAAATATAACATCTGTTGTATAATATAAATTGTTTTAGAAGTATTTTTTTGTATTGAAATGTAGTTTGTTTTCATATTCTATGCAACTTGTAATTTTATTAAATATTGTGTAACTGATTTTTACATTTTATTTTTATAACGGGTTAAATTATATTATTCTTTTATATTACATAATTTTTTTTTTAAATCATGCTTTTAATTAAAATAAATTATATTATATAAATATAGAAAACTACTCTCTCCGTTTCATATTATTTGTCGTTGTAGAGAAAAATTTTCGTTTCAAAATAAGTGTCGTTTTAAAGTTTCAATGCAAAATTCATTAATAAGATTCTCCAATTTATTTTTCTATTGGTTGAAATATGGTTAAAGTGTATAAGTAACTGTGTTTTTATTTTGAAAAAAACAAAATCATATGTTTTATTAATATGTGTACATAAACTTAGAACGACAAATAATATGAAAAAGATAGCGTATTACATTTCCTCTACCTACCTCCTAACACATGACATGATATAGAGAACTATTACATTTCCTCTACCTACCTCCTAACACATGACATGAGACGTGGTTCGTCATAATGCGAGCGACTGAGCGCTGCCAATTAATTCGGTTTCCTATACTCGGTTGGAGCGAAAACCGAAATTAAATTAATTTAAATTTTTCCCGGTCTAATCCGGTTCGTTTCGAACTGGTACGGTACTTCTCGATGACTGTTTCGATTTCTCTTTACTTTCCTCTCTCTCTCTCCACGAGCGATTTCGAGAAGCACGACGACAATGGTGTCAACAACACGTCTCTTCACTCTCCTCCTCCTCTGCTTCGTCTCCTCAATCTCCCTCTCCGTTTCCGAATCGAAAGTATTGGAGCCACACGCTGCTGAATCTTTCAACGTCAGCCTCATACAGGTTCGTCCTCTTTCATCATCCCCTCTCCGCGTGAACTTTTCGATTTTCCCGAGAAACTTAAGAGTTTTCTATGTATGTATGTGTGTGTGTGTGAAATTTTTGCTCGATGATTGCAGAAATTGAGGACTAGTTGCTCTTACACAGTGATCATCTCGACGAGCTGTTCGTCGTCGAGGTACACGCGCGATCAAATTAGCGTCGCTTTCGGTGATGCATACGGAAACCAGGTTTGATGAGGCCTTGATTTGGGTGAAGACTTGGTTGTCAATAAAGGGTTTATTATTGCATTTCGAGTGTTTTATCCCAATTAAAAGTTTCTTTTTTAAAAATACCAGGAGGTTCTAACCCCAGGCCCGAAACGATTAATGTAATATTAGTTTCACACACTTGCTTGACTAGGTCTGAGCATCCGGATCCTCAAATCGGGTTCGGGTCGGTTTTGTTGGATCTGAGTCCTTAGGGTCCCAGAAATTTGGACCCAACTAGGTATTTATAATTTTTGGGTTGATTCGAGGTCGGATCTTGTCGGGTCCGGATCGGTTCGGATCCAGTTGTCTCGAACCTGTTAATACCCGATTTTTCGGTTTTTTATTGTGTCGGGTTGTTTCAGGTATTTCTGATCTTTTTCGGGTAAATATCACATATTTTGGGTCGTTTCCCCATATTTTCGGGTCTAAAATGTGAGTTTCGGGTCGATTTTTACCCATGAACCTGTATATTTACCTGAACATAAAACATGCATTGGGTTCTAGAGTCATTAAGTCTAATAAATTTCGGTTCTATAAATGCCCGATCGGGTCCTTGGTCGGTTCTGAATCCGAACTTGTTTTTTCGGGTCGGTTCCGAGTCAGGTTTTCGAGTCCGGGTAAGATGCCCAGTCCTATGCTTGACTCTTGCATCTGATTCTTCGTTAAACATTTAAGTTAAAAGTATCAATGGATTGAGTTGAATGTCCAGCTTAGGCTTTTGGTTCTATGGAACTCACAGCTCGAGATTTGTTTCCTTGTAATCAGATATATGCACCAAGGCTTGACAATCCATCTATAAAGACGTTTGAGCAATGTTCATCAGACACATTTGAGATAAACGGACCATGCACATACCAAATATGCTACGTGTATCTCTACAGGTCTGGTCCCGATGGTTGGATCCCAGACAGTGTAAAGATACATAGCCATGGCTCCAAATCGGCGGTCACCTTCCCGTATAACACGCACGTTCCTGAGAGTGTATGGTATGGTTTCAACTACTGTAACAGCGCCTCGGATTCGAGTGTCTTAGCCATTGGTCTCGGAAGAATCGTGGTTGTTCTACTAGGGTTTATTGTCGCCTGTTCAACAATGCTATTGTAAGCTGGTATAGTTCTTGTATTATTATCGTGGTTTTGTGAACATATTAGGAGGATTTTATGCAGAATAAGTGTGTACTGTTCTTGGAATAGATATCCCTCTCGGGAAACTTAGGGTATGAATGGTGACCAAGGAACGACGAGAAATAATGTATTCCCTAATGTTCCTAAAAAAAGTTACCATTCATAAGGAACAAATTTTCCTTCTCATTCCCTCTCATTCTTTTTTTTTGCAGGAAAATAAAGAACAAAATTGTTTCTTGTTAAATTTGAGAAGGAACACCATTCTCTTTCATTCCTCCTATTTGATTCTTCTGCGTTCCTTTCCTATTCATTCTTTTTGTTCCCAGATTTGTCACCAGTCGGACCCTAAAGATTAAATATAAAGCTATGATGAAGTAAATAATAATTTTTATAAATAAATAACATGAGTTAATAATTTAATAATAAATTGTTATATGTTTTATAAATAATAATTTTAATCAAACTATAATAAAACTAAAGATCAACTCAATCAAACTGAACCGAATACACAAAAAATCGAATTCAACCCGAATTGAACAGCCAAACCAAATTAATTTCGATTGATTTTAATTAAAATTTTCTTAGAACCGAACAAAAACAAAATCTGAATTTAAACCGAGTGGCCCTATTTTGTATTTCTTTTTCTTTTTAAACCATTTTATTAGAAGAGCAAAATTGATGCTTTTGTTTGAGTTTTTTTGTACACCTTTTAACAAATTAAAAGCCGACACGCATTCTTCCGACCCAATAAGAAAACGGCAAGTCACTAGACCTAAACTGAACGGACAAGATTACAGTTGAGTTTCATTAGGGTTATGACCAACGGCGCCTTTAAAAAATATCTCGAGAAACTTATATAAGAACCACCCTAAACCCTACACTTGTCTCTTCCTCTCTACCTCTCCCTGCTTCTCTCATCTCCCACCGCCACAAATCTCTCACAGAAGCAGGAGAGATTCCAATGCCTTCTTTACCTTTATCAGACAAGAAAGAAGAGAAGAGGATGAAGAAGAAGATAGCCTTGGAAACCACGACACCAGAGCAGGACTCGAAGAAGAAAGGGAAGAAGCTGAAACAACTCTCAGATTCCGATGGAGAAGAGTCTGATAAGAAGGCCAAGAAGAGTAAGAAGAAGCGCAAGGCTACAGAGGTAGATGAAGAATCCGAGGAAGAGCCCGAGAAGAAGAGCAAGAAGAGCAGCAAGAAGGTGAAGCTGAGTAGTGTTGTTGAAGATGTCAAAGTAGATAACCCTAACGCCGTCTCCAAGTTTCGTATCTCTGATCCCTTGAAGGACAAGCTTAAGGAGAAGGGTATTGAAGCTCTCTTCCCGATTCAAGCTACCACTTTTGATATGGTTCTCGATGGTGCTGATTTGGTCGGAAGGGCTCGTACTGGTCAGGTAAAGTTGGAGGCTTTTGATTACTTTTGAGCTGAAAGTTTGATACTTTATATAATTTTTAGTGTAGTCTTATGCTTGTTTGGAGTGAAGAGTTTCAAAGCTTGAGGCTTTTGATTACCTTTGAGCTGAAAGTTTGATACTTATGTCATTACTAGTTGAATCTTATGTTTGTTTGGAGTGAAGAGTTTCAAAGTTTGTGGCTTTTTCTGATCGTGTGTGGTGTGGTGCAGGGTAAAACGTTGGCGTTCGTGTTACCTATATTGGAGTCATTGATCAATGGGCCTGCGAAGAGCAAGAGGAAGAATGGTTACGGAAGGCCACCAAGTGTTTTGGTTCTTCTACCAACCAGAGAATTGGCCAAGCAGGTAATTATGATCCTCTTTAGCAAGTTTGTTTTTGTTTCTTTGATGTTTTTGTTGATGGTGTGGTGTGTTCTTATATAGGTGTTTGCTGACTTTGAGGCATATGGTGGAGCAGTTGGGTTAGCTGCTTGTTGTGTCTATGGAGGTGATGCATACCAACCTCAAGAGTATAAACTAAAGAGAGGTGTTGACATTGTAGTTGGAACACCTGGTCGTATCAAGGTATGTGTCTTAAACCAAATCATCGTTTTTTTTTGTGTGTGTGCCCTCTTGATGTTGTATTGTTGTTCATTGTAGGATCATATTGAAAGGCGAAACCTTGACTTGACTTATCTACAATTCCGTGTTCTTGATGAAGCTGATGAGATGTTGAGAATGGGATTCGTTGATGATGTTGAACTTATCTTAGGTATGTAATGTTGTTTTGGATATGAAGCAACTAACTCTTAGTATATTGAGTTTTTTATTTTCCTAATCTTCAGGGAAGGTGGAGGATCCTAAGAAAGTTCAGACACTTCTCTTCAGTGCCACCTTGCCATCATGGGTTCAAACAGTGCGTCCCTTTCAAAATATCTCGTTATTACTCTTTATCATGAGTTCAGCTTTTTGAATCTTTCTTGCTGCTA
>MU107755.1:3097-20957 GCA_012274485.2 Sinapis alba | reverse complement strand
CTTCAACCTAACTCCTATGAGATTTATTCAATTTCATGGAGACTATACACTGATTAATGGTTCCAAATCTACTTTCTTACATATTGATTCATCCTGGTTTGATTAGAAGCTTGAAGAACTTGCCATATGGCCAAACAGGCTAAACATGGATATCTTGATTAGAAAGTCTAGTAACTTCTTAAACCTAACTCCTATGAGATTTATTCAATTTCATGGAGAGTATCCACTGATTAATGGTTCCAAATAAGGCTTCTTACATATCCATTCATCCTGGTTTGATTAGAAGCTTGAAGAGCTTGCCATATGGCCAAATAGGCTAAACATGGATACCTTGATTAGAAAGTGGAATAACTTCTGCAACCTAACTCCTATGAGATTTATTCAATTTCATGGAGACTCTACACTGATTAATGGTTCCAAATCAAGTTTCTTACATATCCATTCATCCTGTTTGATTAGAAGCTTGAAGAACTTGCACTATGGCCAAATAGGCTAAACATGGATACCTTGATTAGAAAGTGGAATATCTTCTTCAACCTAACTCCTAGAGATTTATTTAATTTCATGGAGACTCTCCACTGATTAATGGTTCCAAATCAAGCTTCTTAGATATCCATTCATCCTAGCTTGATTAGAAGCTTGAAGAACTTGCCATATGGCCAAACAGGCTAAACATGAATATTTTAATTAGAAAGTGGACTAACTTCTTCAACCTTACTCCTATGAGATTTATTCAATTTCATGGAGACTCTCCACTGATTAATGGTTCCAAATCAAGCTTACATATCCATTCATCCTGGTTTGGTTAGAAGCTTGAAGAACTTGCACTATGGTCAAATAGGCTAAACATGGATACCTTGATTAGAAAGTGGAATAACTTCTTCAACCTAACTCCTATGAGATTTATTCAATTTCATGGAGACTCTCCACTTATTAATGGTTCCAAATCAAGCTTTTTACATATCCATTCATCCTGGTTTGATTAGAAGCTTGAAGAACTTGCCATATGGCCAAACAGGATAAACATGGATATATTGATTAGAAAGTGGAATAACTTCTTCAACCTAACTCCTATGAGATTTATTCAATTTCATGGAGACTCTCCACTTATTAATGGTTCCAAATCAAGCTTTTTACATATCCATTCATCCTGGTTTGATTAGAAGCTTGAAGAACTTGCCATATGGCCAAACAGGATAAACATGGATATATTGATTAGAAAGTGGAATAACTTCTTCAACCTTACTCCAATGAGATTTATTAAATTTGATGGAGACTCTCCACTGATTAATGGTTCCAAATTAAGCTTCTTACATATCCATTCATCCTGGTTTGATTAGAATCTTGAAGAACTTGCCATATGGCCAAACAGGCTAAACATGGATATCTTGATTAGAAAGTGGAATAACTTCTTCAATCTAAGTCATATGAGATTTATTAAATTTCATGGAGACTATACACTAGTTAATGGTTCCAAATCAAGCTTCTTACATATCCATTCATCCTGGTTTGATTAGAAGCTTGAAGAACTTGCCATTTGTCCAAATAGTTTAAACATGGATATCTTGATTAGAAAGTGCAATAATTTCTTCAACCTAACTCCTATTAGATTTATTCAATTTCAGGGAGACTATTCACTGATTAATGGTTCCAAATAAGGCTTCTTACATATCCATTCAACGTGGTTTGATTAGAAGCTTAAAGACTTGCCATATGGCCAAATATGATAAACATGGATACCTTGATTCGAAAGTGGAATAACTTCTTCAACCTAACTCCTATGAGATTTATTCAATTTCATGGAAACTCTCAACTGATTAATGGTTCTAAATCAAGCTTCTTACATATCCATTCATCCTGGTTTGATTAGAAGCTTGAAGAACTTGTCATATGGCCAAACAGGCTAAACATGAATATTTTGATTAGAAAGTGGAATAACTTCTTCAACCTAACTCCTATGAGATTTATTCAATTTCATGGAGACTCTCCACTTATTAATGGTTCCAAATCAATCTTATTACATATCCATTCATCCTGGTTTGATTAGAAGCTTGAAGAACTTGCCATTTGTCCAAATAGGTTAAACATGGATATCTTGATTAGAAAGTGCAATAACTTCTTCAACCTAACTCCTTTGAGATTTCTTCAATTTCATGGAGACTCACCACTGATTAATGGTTCCAAATCAAGCTTATTACATATCTATTCATCCTGGTTTGATTAGAAGCTTGAAGAACTTGCCATATGGCCAAATAGGCTAAACATGGATACCTTGATTAGAAAGTGGAATAACTTCTTCAACCTAACTCCTATGAGATTTATTCAATGTCATGGAGACTCTCCACTTATTAATGGTTCCAAATCAAGCTTCTTATATATCCATTCATCCTGGTTTGATTAGAAGCTTGAAGAACTTGCCATATGGCCAAATAGGCTACACATTGATACCTTGATTAGAAAGTGGAATAACTTCTTCAACCTAACTCCTATGAGATTTATTCAATTTCATGGAAACTCTCCACTGATTAATGATTCCAAACTAGGCTTCTTACATATCCATTCATCGTGGTTTGATTAGAAGCTTAAAGAACTTGCCATATGGCCAAATATGCTAAACATGGATACCTTGATTCGAAAGTGAAATAACTTCTTGAACCTAACTCCTACGAGATTTATTCAATTTCATGGAGACTCTCCACTTATTAATGGTTGCAAATCAATCTTCTTACATATCCATTCATCCTGGTGTTATTAGAAGCTTGAAGAACTTGCCATTTGGCCAAACAAGCTAAACATGGATAACTTCATTAGAAAGTAGAATAACTTCTTCAACTTAATTCCTATTAGATTTATTCAATTTCATGGAGACTATACACTGATTAATGGTTCCAAATCTACTTTCTTACATATCTATTCATCCTGGTTTGATTAGAACCTTGAAGAACTTGCCATATGGCCAAATAAGCTAAACATCGATACTTTGATTAGAAAGTGGAATAACTTCTTCAACCTAACTCCTATGAGTTTTATTCAATTTGATGGAGACTCTCCACTGATTAATGTTTTCAAATAAGGATTCTTACATATCCATTCATCGTGGTTTGATTAGAATCTTGAAGAACTTGGCATATGGCCAAATATGCTATACATGGATACCTTGATTCGAAAGTGGAATAACTTCTTCAACCTAACTCCTATGAGGTTTATTCAATTTCATGGAGACTCTCCACTTATTAATGGTTCCAAATCAAGCTTCTTACATATCCATTCATCTTTGTTTGATTAGAAGCTTGAATAACTTGCCATATGGCTAAACAGCCTAAACATGAATATCCTGATTAGAAAGTGGAATAACTTCTTCAACCTAACTTCTATGAGATTTATTCCATTTCATGGAATCTCTCCACTGATTAATGGTTCCAAATAAGGCTTCTTACATATCCATTCATCGTGGTTTGATTAGAAGCTTGAAGAACTTGCCATATGGCCAAATATGCTAAAAATGTATACCTTGATTCGAAAGTGGAATAACTTCTTCAACCTAACTCCTCTGAGATTTATTCAATTTCATGGAGACTCTCCACTGATTAATGGTTTCAAATCAATCTTCTTACATATCCATTCATCCTTGTTTGATTAGAAGCTTGAAGAACTTGCCATATGGCTAAATAGGCTAAACATGAATATCTTGATTAGGAAGTGGAATAACTTCTTCAACCTAACTACTAGAGATTTATTAAATTTCATGGAGACACTCCACTGATTAATGGTTCCAAATCAAGATTCTTAGATATCCATTCATCCTAGTTTGATTAGAATCTTGAAGAACTTGCCATATGGACAAATAGGGTAAACATGGATACCTTGATTAGAAAGTGGAATAACTTTCTCAACCTAACTCCTATGAGATTTATTCAATTTCATGGAGACTCTCCACTTATTAATGGTTCCAAATCAAGCTTCTTACTGTGAGAATTAAAGAACCAGAATGGAGTTTAAGTGAAGAATGTCATGAAGAACAAGAGAGAGAAGAGAGAAATCATGTGGGAGAGAGAGACAGAGAGTATGCAAGTGAGAAAACTATTTTACTTGCTTAATTTAGTTCATGTTTACAATCCCATAAATAGGGAAACTCTGATACAAAATGACATACTAGAAATAATAAACAAAGAGGTTTTGAGCAAGGCAGACTGATCAGATCAGGGATGATAGTGACAGCTCCTGCCTCTTGCTTCCTTAAGTCCAACATGTGATATTCCTCTTGTCTTTACACTCCAACGGCTCCCTGCTTCCTTTGAACACTCAGGGACTTCGAAATGCTCCTTCTGGTTACACTAACCAGATTGGTTACCTTGTAGTTCAAGCCTTAGTTGAGATCACACTAGACTGGATAATCTTGATCAATATGAATTGCCTTCTTCTACTTGTCATTATTTCTTCTTCATGTCAACACTCCCCCTCAAGCTTGATCAAAGGGACTGATCAAGCTTGGAAACCATGAAGTATCCCCTCATTAAAACCTTTAGCTTGGAAAAACCACATGGGACAAAAACCAAGCCAAGGAAAAAGAGTAGGACACCTCATGGTTAAGAGGATCAGTGTGATGAGAGGTCCACAAGTCCTAATTTAGAGTGTATGGACTCGCAAACCTTAGTACTAGCAGCCTTGGTGAAGATGTCAGCCAGTTGATCTTCACTTCTTGTGTAACAAGGGAGGATGATCTGCTGCTCAACTGCTTGCCTGACCTTGTGACAATCCACCTCAATATGCTTGGTCCTTTCATGGAACACATTGTTGGATGCTATATGAATTGCTGCCTGGTTGTCACAGTGCATGGTGATAGGAGTAGTTGTTTCTATTCCCAAGTCTCTTAGCAGCCCCTTGATCCATATGAGTTCACTGGTGAGTTTCCTCATGGCCCTATACTCAGCTTCAGCACTTGAGCATGACACAACTTTCTGCTTCTTGCTCTTCCAAGTTACCAAGTTGCCTCCAATGAAGGTGCAATATCCAGTAGTTGATCTTCTATCAACTCTGTCTCCTGCCCAATCAGCATCACAATACCCAACAATCTCTGTGCTCTTGTTGCAACCCATCCATATTCCTTGCCCTGGTGCTTCTCTTAGATATCTTAGAATTCTTTCCACCATGTTCCAGTGATGTATCTTAGGTTGTTGCATGTGTTGACTGACTTGATTAACTGCAAAGCACACATCTGGTCTGGTGATAGTGAGGTAGATCAGCTTCCCAACCATTCTTCTATAATGCTTCACATCTTCATAGGGTTTGTCTTCAAACTCCCCCTCACGCAATACTTTGTAGCCATCTTCCAGTGGAGTCTTTGCTGCTCTTGCTCCAAGGTCACCTGCCTCACTCAACAAATCAAGTGTGTACTTCCTTTGAGATAAGAAGAGCCCCTCTTTAGATCGGCACATCTCAATCCCTAGGAAGTACTTTAACTCACCCAAGTCTTTGATATCAAAAGATGTTTTAAGAAAAGCCTTAGTTAAGATGATACCTTCTTTGTCACTGCCAGTGATGATAATGTCATCCACATACACTAGGATGACAACAATACCTTTTCTGCTGGTTAGGGTGAAGAGTGTATGATCAGCTTGAGACTTCACAAAACCACTCCCATTGAGTGTAGTACTCAGCTTGTGATACCAGGCCCTTGGTGATTGCTTCAAGCCATATATTGCTTTCTTCAGTCTAAGCACATTCCCTGGTTTGACAAGGCTTTCTATTCCAGGGGGTGGTCACATGTACACTTCATCTTCCAACTCTCCTTGTAGGAAGGCATTCTTTACATCCATTTGCCATAAATCCCACTCCAAGTTAACTGCAAGAGAAAGAATGATCCTTATTGTGTGGAGTTTAGCCACTGGAGCAAATGTATCAAGATAATCCTCCCTATATGTCTGAGTGAATCCCCTAGCCACCAGTCTTGTCTTGCGCCTTTCAACCTTCCCATTGGGTAGATACTTGATTGTGAAGATCCAACGACTTGTTACTGCCTTCTTGCCTTTGGGTAGCTCAGCTTCATACCAAGTATCATTTACTATCATTGCCTTAGTTTCACTCCCAACAGATTCTCTCCATTCTTCATGCTCCATGGCTTCTTCATATGATCTAGGGATGTACTCCTGATCTAATTCTCATATAAAAGCTTGATGTTCTTGAGGGTACTGAGCTAGAGAGCACACTGCCTGAATGGGGTGAGCAACTGCTTGAGAATTGAAATAGACCCTGGTGTTGACCCAATTGGAAGGAGGATTCCGGATTCTAGTACTCCTTCTCAATGGCTGGACTTGGTGGTTTTCATCAGTACCATGGCTTGTTTCCTCATCATCATGTGAGGACTGATTTTCATCTACTGCTGAGTCCCCATGTTCTTGTTCTTCTTGCACACCTTGATCATGAGCTGCTGGACTCTCTTGTTGTTGTTCAGCTTGATTTCCCCCCTCATGATCAAGGTGGGGAATCTCAACACTCGCAGCCTCAGAATCTGTGTCCATAGCTTCATTGCTTGATGTAGGGACATGAGTGGGTGCCTCAGGTTCAGTCTCAATCCTCTCTTCAGGCATACTGATCCCCAAACTCTCCATTACTCTCCTAAGGTTGTTTGCTCTATCTGAGGCTGATTGGGACAGATTCTTCAGCTCATCCCAACTTTGTTCACCATGATAGCCTCTGGATTCTACAAACTTGACATCCCTGGAGATTAAGACTCTCCTAGTCTCTGGAGCATAGCATTTGTAACCCTTTTGATGAGGTGAGTACCCAATGAACATTGCCCTTGTACTCTTGGCCTCCAATTTATTCCTTTGTTCTCCTGGTATCAAAACAAAACAAAGACACCCAAACACACGCATATGATCAATAGTTGGTCTGGTTTTGATGAGTACCTCATAAGGAGACAGGTCTTGAAGGATTCTAGTGTGAATCCAGTTGATCAAGTAGCAGGCTGTCAAGACTGCATCTCCCCAAAATCGTTTGGGCACATTTGTATGGAACATCATGCTCCTTGCAACCTCCATGAGGTGTCTGTTCTTTCTTTCAGCTACACCATTCTGTTGAGGTGTGTATGGGCAGCTAGTTTGATGGATCACCCCATGCTTTGCTAAGTGTTGGTTGAATGTATTTCCAGTGTATTCCCCTCCATTATCTGATCTCAAAATCTTAATCTTGGCATTAAAGTGATTAGTCACATAATTTTGAAAATTTATGAATGCTTCTAAGACCCTATCTTTAGATTGCAACAATGTGATCCATGTATATTTTGATTTTTCATCTATAAATGTCACAAGTATTTATGCTGCTCTCTAGATGCACATGGTGCTGTCCAAACATCAGAATGAATAAGATCAAAGCAATTTTCATATATGGTTCTTGATCTAGTAAACACAGTCTTGCAATGTTTTCCTAAGATACAAGCCTCACAATCACTTTTAAAGGAAATACTAGGCAACATGATGTTCAAAAGCACGAGAATGGGGGTTTCCTAATCTAGCATGCCACAATACATCTTTAGGGAAATCAGAAATGGAATTTAAAGCATAAGATAAATCAGCTGCAAGCTTGGTGTCTTCAAGTAAGTACAAGTCTCCCTTGGTCACACCTTTGCCAAGCAACCTACTAGTTTCAATATCCTGAAAGTAGACATCATTAGGAGTGAAGGTAACATCGCATTTTAAGTCATTTGTTGCTCTTTTAACTGATAACAGGTTTGAAGTGAAACTAGGCATGTAAAAAGCTTTTGATTCTTTGTTAAATAGCCTAAGGTCACCTATTCCTTTAATTGGAACTCTTTCTCCATTTGCTATCATAACACTACCCAAGGCAGGAACAATGTTATTAATGAGACTCAGATCACTAATCATATGGTGGCAAGCTTCTGAGTCTATAACTAATGGTTTTGCTAATGACAACTTAGATGAGGCATTCATTGATATACCATTAGTTGAAACATTTAGGGAGATACCAAAATTGTTACCAGAGTTCTCCTTGAGGGCTTTGATGAGAGCATCCAGGTTTGACCTCTTGAGTGCTTCATCTTGAATTGTCCTCACGGTTGAGCAGCTGCTGGACGCCAAGGCTTTTCCCTCACCACCAGGATTGAAGTTCATGGTTGAGCGAGTGGATGGAGTTGTTGGCTCTCCCATTTCACCAGAAAAATGAGCTCTAGCATCATTGTATGGTGATCTGAACTTCTGTGGTTTGGGATGGGGATGGAGTATCCAGCACTTGTCTTTCCCATGTCCTTTCTTCTTGCAATGATCACAAATCCACACCTTCTTGTCTTCAGGTTTGTAGGAGCCCTTGTTTGCAACCCCTTCAGCTTGATCTGCAAGGACTAGATCACCTTTTCCTCCAAAGAGACCCACTGATCCTTGTTCTTTTTGAATTTGAGAACACACTTCTTCAAGGCTTGGCAGCTTCTCTGCCCTCAACATATGCTTGATTAGGTCATTATACCCCGGGTTCAGTGTGAGAAGCAAGGCAAAGACCTTGTCTTGCTCACGCCTATCATTCAGAACACTTGGCTCCACTGTACTTGGTCTCAGCATCTCTAGCTCAGCCCATAGTGCCCTGAACTTGCCAAAGTGTTGGTTGAAATCCATGTTCTCCTGATGTAGAGAGTTGATGGCCTTCTTGACTTCAAAAACTCTACTCAAATTTGAAATGTTGCCATACACCTTTTGGAGTGTATCCCACAACTCCTTGGAGCTCTCACAGTATGAGTAAGCTTCCAAGATAGATGGCTCCAAGCTGTTTTGAGTGATGGACAACACCATGAGGTCCTCCTGACCCCATTTTCCATCTCCAGATACCACCATCTCCACGCCCTCTTGGTCTTTGATGGTTTTCTGTGGGGCTTCTCCAGTGGAAACATGTTCCCATAAGCCCCTCCCTCCAAGTGCTGTCTTGGCCAATCTAGACCACAACAAGTAGTTTACCCCTGTTAGGGTCACTGGAATTGCAACTAGCTTAGTATTCTCCATTTAAAAATGGTTTTGGCTAGTGAAAGGAAAGTATAAGAACAGAGGATAAGAAACAGAGTGACTGAAACAGGGGATGAGAACCAGAGTGAATGAAACAGAGTATGAAAAACAGAGGATGAAAAACAGGGGATGGAAAAACAGAGTGATTTGCGGAAGTAAGTGAGTTTAAACAGAAGAGAGTGAGCTAGAATAGGTCTCAAGAGCTTTGCAGCTCTGATACCATCTGAGAATTAAAGAACCAGAATGGAGTTTAAGTGAAGAATGTCATGAAGAACAAGAGAGAGAAGAGAGAAATCGTGTGGGAGAGAGAGAGAGAGAGAGTATGCAAGTGAGAAAATGATTTTACTTGCTTAATTTAGTTCATGGTTACAATCCCATAAATAGGAAAACTCAGATACAAAATAACAATCCAGAAATAATAAACACAGAGGTTCTGAGCAAGGCAGACTGATCAGATCAGGGATGATAGTGACAGCTCCTGCCTCTTGCTTCCTTAAGTCCAACATGTGATATTCCTCTTGTCTTTACACTCCAACGGCTCCCTGCTTCCTCTAAACACTCAGGGACTTCGAAATGCTCCTTCTTGTTACACTAACCAGATTGGTTACCTTGTAGTTCAAGCCTTAGTTGAGATCACACTAGACTGGATAATCTTGATCAATCTGAATTGCCTTCTTCTACTTGTCATTATTTCTTCTTCATGTCAACACTTACATATCCATTCATCCTGGTTTGACTAGAAGCTTAAAGAACTTGCCATATGGCCAAATAGGCTACACATTGATACCTTGATTAGAAACTGGAATAACTTCTTCAACCTAACTCCTATGAGATTTATTCAACTTCATGGAAACTCTCCACTGATTAATGATTCCAAACTAGGCTTCTTACATATCCATTCATCGTGGTTTGATGAGAAGCTTGAAGAACTTGCCATATGGCCAAACAGGATAAACATGGATATATTGATTAGAAAGTGGAATAACTTCTTCAACCTTACTCCTATGAGATTAATTTAATTTCATGGAGACTCTCCACTGATTAATGGTTCCAAATCGAGCTTCTTACATATCCATTCATCCTGGTTTGATTAGAAGCTTGGAGAACTTGCCATATGGCCAAATAGGCTAAACATGGATACCTTGATTAGAAAGTGGAATAACTTCTTCAACCTAACTCCTATGAGATTTATTCAATTTCATGGAGACTATCAACTGATTAATGGTTCCAAATCAAGCTTCTTACATATCCATTCAACCTGGTTTGATTAGAAGCTTGAAGAACTTGCCATATGGCCAAACAGGCTAAACATGGATATCTTGACTAGAAAGTGGAATAACTTCTTCAACCTAACTCCTATGAGATTTATTCAATTTCATGGAGACTCTCCACTGATTAATGGTTCCAAATTAAGCTTCTCACATATCCATTCATCCTGGTTTGATTAGAAGCTTGAAGAACTTGCACTATGGCCAAATAGGCTAAACATGGATACCTTGATTAGAAAGTGGAATAACTTCTTCAACCTAACTCCTATGAGATTTATTCAATTTCATGGAGACTCTCCACTGATTAATGGTTCCAAATCAAGCTTCTTACATATCCATTCATCCTGGTTTTATTCCTCTTGTCTTTACACTCCAACGGCTCCCTGCTTCCTCTGAACACTCAGGGACTTCGAAATGCTCCTTCTGGTTACACTAACCAGATTGGTTACCTTGTAGTTCAAGCCTTAGTTGAGATCACACTAGACTGGATAATCTTGATCAATCTGAATTGCCTTCTTCTACTTGTCATTATTTCTTCTTCATGTCAACATGAAGAAGTTATTCCACTTTCTAATCATGATATCCATGTTTAGCATGTTTGGACATATGGCAAGTTCTTCAAGCTCAAAATCAAACCAGGATAAATCACTATGTAAGAAGATTAATTTGGAACCATTATTCAGTGGAGAGTATCCATGAAGTTTAATAAATCCCAAAGGATTTATGTTTAAGAAGTTATTCCACTTTCTAATCATGATATCTATGTTTAGCTTGTTTGGACATATGGCAAGTTCTTGAAGCTTCTAATCAAACCAGGATGAATCATTACGTAAGAAGCTTTATTTGGAACCATTATTCAGTGGAGAGTATCCAAGAAGTTGAATAAATCCCAAAGGAGTTATGTTGAAGCAGTTATTCCACTTTCTAATCATGATATCCATATTTAGCCTGTTTGGACATATGGCAAGTTCTTCAAGCTCCTAATCAAACCAGGATGAATCATTATGTAAGAATCTTGATTTGGAACCATTATTCAGTGGAGAGTATCCATGAGATTGAATAAATCCCAAAGGAGTTATGTTTAAGAAGTTATTCCACTTTCTAATCAGGATATCCATGTTTAGCATGTTTGGACATATGGTAAGTTCTTCAAGCTCCTAATCAAACCAGGATGAATCACAATGTAAGAAGCTTGATTTCGAACCATTATTCAGTGGAGAGTATCCATGAAGTTGAATAAATCCCAAAGGATTTATGTTTAAGAAGTTATTCCACTTTCTAATCATGATATCCATGTTTAGCCTGTTTGGACATATGGCAAGTTCTTCAAGCTCCTAATCAAACTATGATGAATCACTTTGTAAGAAGCTTGATTTGGAACCATTATTCAGTGGAGAGTATCCATGAAGTTGAATAAATCCCAAAGGAGTTATGTTTAAGAAGTTATTCCACTTTCTAATCAGGATATCCATGTTTAGCCTGTTTGGACATATGGCAAGTTCTTAAAGCTCCTAATCAAACCAGGATGAATCACTATGTAAGAAGCTTGATTTGGAAACATTATTCAGTGGAGAGTATCCATGAAGTTGAATAAATCCCAAAGGAGTTATGTTTAAGAAGTTATTCCACTTTCTAATCATGATATCCATGTTTAGCCTGTTTGGACATATGGCAAGTTCTTCAAGCTCCTAATCAAACCAGGATGAATCATTATGTAAGAATCTTGATTTGGAACCATTATTCAGTGGAGAGTATCCATGAAGTTGAATAAATCCCAAAGGAGTTATGTTTAAGAAGTTATTTCACTTTCTAATCAGGATATCCATGTTTAGTCTGTTTGGACATATGGTAAGTTCTTCAAGCTTTTAATCAAACCAGGATGAATCACTATGTAAGAAGCTTGATTTGGAACCATTATTAAGTGGAGAGTATCCACTAAGTTGAATAAATCCCAAAGGAGTTATGTTTAAGAAGTTATTCCACTTTCTAATCAGGATATCCATGTTTAGCATGTTTGGACATATGACAAGTTCTTTAAACTTCTAATCAAACCATGTTGAATCACTAAGTAAGAAGCTTGATTTGGAACGATTATTCAGTGGAGAGTATCCATGAAGTTGAATAATTCCCAAATGAGTTATGTTTAAGAAGTTATTCAACTTTCTAATCAGGATATCCATGTTTAGCCTGTTTGGACATATGGCAAGTTCTTAAAGCTCCTAATCAAACCAGGATGAATCACTATGTAAGAAGCTTGATTTGGAAACATTATTCAGTGGAGAGTATCCATGAAGTTGAATAAATTCCAAAGGAGTTATGTTTAAGAAGTTATTCCACTTTCTAATCATGATATCCATGTTTAGCCTGTTTGGACATATGGCAAGTTCTTCAAGCTCCTAATCAAACCAGGATGAATAATTATGTAAGAAGCTTGATTTGGAACCATTATTCAGAAGGAGTATCCATGAATTTGAATAAATCCCAAAGGAGTTATGTTGAAGAAGTTATTCCACTTTCTAATCAGGATATCCATGTTTAGCCTGTTTGGACATATGGCAAGTTCTTCAAGCTCCTAATCAAACCAGGATGAATCACTATGTAAGAAGCTTGATTTGGAACCATTATTCAGTGGAGAGTATCCATGAAGTTTAATAAATCCCAAAGGAGTTATGTTTAAGAAGTTATTCCACATTCTAATCATGATATCCATGTTTAGCCTGTTTGGACATATGGCAAGTTCTTCAAGCTCCTAAACAAACCAGGATGAATCACTATGTAAGAAGCTTGATTTGGAACCATTATTCAGTGGAGGGTCTCCATGAAGTTGAATAAATCCCAAAGTTGGAGAGTTTTTCATGAAGTTGAATAAATCACATAGGAGTTATGTTGAATAAGTTATTCCACTTTCTAATAAGGATATCCATGTTTAGCCTGTTTGGACATATGGCAAGTTCTTCAAGCTTCTAATCGAACCAGGATGAATCACTATGTAAGAAGCTTGATTTGGAACCATTATTCAGTGGAGAGTATCCATGAAGTTGAATAAATCCCAAAGGAGTTATTTTTAAGAAGTTATTCCACTTTCTAATCATGATATCCATGTTTAGCCTGTTTGGACATATGTCAAGTTCTTCAAGCTCCTAATCAAACCAGGATGAATCATTATGTAAGAAGCTTGATTTGGAACCATTATTCAGTGGAGAGTATCCATGAAGTTGAATAAATCCCAAAGGATTTTTGTTGAAGAAGTTATTCCACTTTCTAATCAAGATATCCATGTTTAGCCTATTTGGACATATGGCAAGTTCTTCAAGCTCCTAATAAAACCAGGATGAATCATTATGTAAGAAGCTTTATTTGGAACCATTATTCAGTGGAGAGTATCCATGAAGTTGAATAAATCCCAAAGGAGTTATGTTGAAGAAGTTATTCCACTTTCTAATCAGGATATCCATGTTTAGCATGTTTGGACATATGGCAAGTTCTTCAAGCTTCTAATCAAACCAGGATGAATCACTATGTAAGAAGCTTGATTTAATACCATTATTCAGTGGAGAGTATCCATGAAGTTTAATAAATCCCAAAGGAGTTATGTTTAAGAAGTTATTCCACTTTCTAATCAGGATATCCATGTTTAGCCTGTTTGGACATATGACAAATTCTTTAAGCTTCTAAACAAACCATGATGAATCACTAAGTAAGAAGCTTGATTTGGAACGATTATTCAGTCGAGAGTATCCATGAAGTTGAATAATTCCCAAAAGAGTTATGTTTAAGAAGTTATTCCACTTTCTAATCAGGATATCCATGTTTAGCCTGTTTGGACATATGGCAAGTTCTTCAAGCTCCTAATCAAACCAGGATGAATCACTATGTAAGAAGCTTGATTTGGAAACATTATTTAGTGGAGAGTATCCATTAATTTGAATAAATCCCAAAGGAGTTATGTTTAAGAAGTTATTCCACTTTCTAATCATGATATCCATGTTTAGCCTTTTTGGACATATGGCAAGTTCTTCAAGCTCCTAATCAAACCAGGATGAATCATTATGTAAGAAGCTTGATTTGGAACCATTATTCAGTGGGAGTATCCATGAATTTGAATAAATCCCAAAGGAGTTATGTTGAAGAAGTTATTCCACTTTCTAATCATGATATCCATGTTTAGCATGTTTGGACTTATGGCAAGTTCTTCAAGCTCCTAATCAAACCAGGATGAATCACTATGTAAGAAGCTTAATTTGGAACCATTATTCAGTGGAGAGTATCCATGAAGTTTAATAAATCCCAAAGGATTTATGTTTAAGAAGTTATTCCACTTTTTAATCAGGATATCCATGTTTAGCCTGTTTGGACATATGGCAAGTTCTTGAAGCTTCTAATCTAACCAGGATGAATCATTACGTAAGAAGCTTTATTTGGAACCATTATTAAGTGGAGAGTATTCATGAAGTTGAATAAATTCCAAAGGAGTTATGTTGAAGCAGTTATTCCACTTTCTAATCATGATATCCATATTTAGCATGTTTGGACATATGTCAAGTTCTTCAAGCTCCTAATCAAACCAGGATGAATCATTATGTAAGAATCTTGATTTCGAACCATTATTCAGTGGAGAGTATCCATGAAGGTTAATAAATCCCAAAGGAGTTATGTTTAAGAAGTTATTCCACTTTCTAATCAGGATATCCATGTTTAGCCTGTTTGGACATATGGTAAGTTCTTCAAGCTCCTAATCAAACCAGGATGAATCACAATGTAAGAAGCTTGATTTGGAACCATTATTCAGTGGAGAGTATCCATGAAGTTGAATAAATCCCAAAGGATTTATGTTTAAGAAGTTATTCCACTTTCTAATCAGTATTTCCATTTTTAGCATGTTTGGACATATGGCAAGTTCTTGAAGCTTCTAATCAAACCAGGATAAATCACTGTTGAGATGAAGCAATAAAGCATTGACAAAGAGACAAGAAGAATAGATGATCAGGATACTTGAAGATGAAACTGATGTACACAGCCTTGGAACACAAGTCTATCCGTACAGGCTTGCTTCTCAAGTTACCAGAACTCAACCTAACTTATCTAGGAAGGCATGGCAAGGTTAAACTCACCTCAGGCGAGATTAGGAGGCAGAGAGAGCTGTTGGAGTTCTGGACAGGAAGGACAGGAAGAATGAATATAATAAGGCTGGTCACATGTTGCATCTGAAGAGAGAGAGAGCTGTTGGTGAAGGGTCACTTTCACCTTGTTCAGATCAACATATTTTAGTCTTATTTCTCTTGTCAAGTAGCTAAGTATTTCTATTATAAATATTGTATGCTGCATTCAGAATTAATTAAGGAAACAATTCCTCAAATACTTGTTTCTCTCTCTCTCTCTTGCACACGAATTCTCCCTCTCTCTCTCTCTTGTTCTTGCTGTTCTTCATACTCTTACAATTCAGAACATCAAATCTACTTATTCTTTCAATCACTATGTAAGAAGCTTGACTTGGAACCATTATTAAGTGGAGAGTATCCACTAATTTGAATAAATCCCAAAGGAGTTATGTTTAAGAAGTTATTCCACTTCCTAATCAGGATATCCATGTTTAGCCTGTTTGGACATATGACAAGTTTTATAAACTTCTAATCAAACCATGATGAATCACTAAGTAAGAAGCTTGATTTGGAACGATTATTCAGTGGAGAGTGTCCATGAAGTTGAATAATTCCCAAATGAGTTATGTTTAAGAAGTTATTCAACTTTCTAATCAGGATATCCATGTTTAGCCTGTTTGGACAAATGGCAAGTTCTTCAATCTTCTAGTCAAACCAGGATGAATCACTATGTAAGAAGATTGGTTTGGAAACATTATTTAGTGGAGGGTCTCCATGAAGTTGAATAAATCCCAAAGGAGTTATGTTTAAGAAGTTATTCCACTTTCTAATCATGATATCCATGTTTAGCCTGTTTGGACATATGGCAAGTTCTTCAAGCTCCTAATCAAACCAGGATGAATCATTATGTAAGAAGCTTGATTTGGAACCATTATTCAGTGGGAGTATCCATGAATTTAAATAAATCCCAAAGGAGTTATGTTGAAGAAGTTATTCCACTTTCTAATCAGGATATCCATGTTTAGCCTGTTTGGACATATGGCAAGTTCTTCAAGCTCCTAATCAAACCAGGATGAATCACTATGTAAGAAGCTTCATTTTGAACCATTATTCAGTGGAGAGTATCCATGAAGTTTAATAAATCCCAAAGGAGTTATGTTTAAGAAGTTATTCCACTTTTAATCATGATATCCATGTTTAGCCTGTTTGGACATATGGCAAGTTCTTCAAGCTCCTAAACAAACCAGGATGAATCATTATGTAAGAAGCTTGATTTGGAACCATTATTCAGTGGAGAGTATACATGAAGTTGAATGAATCCCAAAGGAGTTGTGTTGAAGAAGTTATTCCACTTTCTAATCAAGATATCCATGTTTAGCCTATTTGGACATATGGCAAGTTCTTCAAGCTCCTAATCAAACCAGGATGAATCATTATGTAAGAAGCTTTATTTGGAACCATTATTCAGTGGAGAGTATCCATGAAGTTGAATAAATCCCAAAGGAGTTATGTTGAAGAAGTTATTCCACTTTCTAAACAGGATATCCATGTTTAGCCTGTTTGGACATATGGCAAGTTCTTCAAACTTCTAATCAAACCAGGATGAATCACTATGTAAGAAGCTTGATTTGGAACCATTATTCAGTGGAGAGTATCCATGAAGTTTAATAAATCCCAAAGGAGTTATGTTTAAGAAGTTATTCCACTTTCTAATCAGGATATCCATGTTTAGCCTGTTTGGACATATGACAAAATCTTTAAGCTTCTAATCAAACCATGATGAATCACTAAGTAAGAAGCTTGATTTGGAACGATTATTCAGTGGAGAGTATCCATGAAGTTGAATAATTCCCAAAAGAGTTATGTTTAAGAAGTTATTCCACTTTCTAATCAGGATATCCATGTTTAGCCTGTTTGGACATATGGCAAGTTCTTCAAGCTCCTAATTAAACCAGGATTAATCACTATGTAAGAAGCTTGATTTGGAAACATTATTCAGTGGAGAGTATCCATGAATTTGAATAAATCCCAAAGGAGTTATGTTTAAGAAGTTATTCCACTTTCTAATCATGATATCCATATTTAGCCTTTTTGGACATATGGCAAGTTCTTCAAGCTCCTAATCAAACCAGCATGAATCATTATGTAAGAAGCTTGATTTGGAACCATTATTCAGTGGGAGTATACATGAATTTGAATAAATCCCAAAGGAGTTATGTTGAAGAAGTTATTCCACTTTCTAATCATGATATCCATGTTTAGCATGTTTGGACATATGGTAAGTTATTCAAGCTCCTAATCAAACCAGGATGAATCACTATTTAAGAAGCTTAATTTGGAACCATTATTCAGTGGAGAGTATCCATGAAGTTTAATAAATCCCAAAGGATTTCTGTTTAAGAAGTTATTCCACTTTCTAATCAGGATATCCATGTTTAGCCTGTTTGGACATATGGCAAGTTCTTGAAGCTTCTAATCAAACCAGGAT
>MU107754.1:0-41653 GCA_012274485.2 Sinapis alba | reverse complement strand
CTCTCCGGTGATACCGTTGAGCAGAGTCTTTTCTTGAGCAGGGCTACGTCGGGAACGAAAACCAAAACGCTGTGGAAGTGTGACTTTATAGGTGAGGTCATTGAAGGCAAGGACTAAGGGAATGGGCCGTGACTCAGGTGAATCAACATTGATCACGGCTTCTTGTTGTAGCATTTCGCCAGAAGATCAACACAAGGAGTTGTGTTCTTGTCTGTACTCACCTAGGACATGATAAAAATTCTTCTTAGTTAAAATTAAGAAAGGTAATAAGTGGATTATGTTTTCCATTTCTATTGTATTAGGATTATTTCACATTTTAGTTAGATTAATCTTCCATATAGTGAATATTGATGAAATTTCATAATCGAGTTCTTTTTTCCATCTAATTGTTTAACTTAATCTATAGTTATTGTTAGAAAAACCTTATTTTTCACAAATCAACTTTATTAGAGCATCATTATCCGGAGTTCTTAAGGGGTCTCTTGCACTGTTCGCGGGTCCCACCAACATGTAAGGCTCGTGAACAGTACAAGAGACGGTTCCAAAAACTCTTAAATAAAAACTCTTAAATAAAAACTCTTTCTTGCACTGTTCGCGGATCCCACTGACACATGTCGGCACGCGATTGTTTTTTTTTTTTTTTAGAAAAAAAAACATTTGGGGTTCTTAGGGATAATGATGCTCTTAGAATTCATCGTTACTGAAAAACACACAGGAAATAGAAAAATATAGAAATTTACCTAATGAAGTTAGAAGACCATTAATCGTTGTGGCATGCACAAAATGAATGATGGAAACTCGTTCACAGATGTCTGTATAGAGTATAAATCCTAATGTGTTGCCCTTGAGAGACAACGGTGAATTAAAAAACTTGTGAAAGAAAGTTGAGAAGTATATGGAGCTTGGTTGTGTAGTTGTACATTCTATGTGAATCTGATTACAATTATATATACCCACAGAAACTATAAGAGGTTTCGTGACGTATCGAGAAGGAGTCCCTCAAAAATGTAATTTGCATTTTGTGTGTTCTCTAGACACACACAGTTCCTGTTTTCTTATTGCTTTGTCCTCTTACATCACATGCATGCTTGGCCATTTAATTGAACCGATGTTGTACTAACACTAATTAAGAAACACACAATTTAGTATTTGTGACCCTTCTCTTTTGCCTTTTCTCCACGGCGTAATTCATATATAGGACAACCTGAACCGGCCATTACTAAAGGCACATTAAGCACGTGCTTCTAATTTTCAAACTATTGTTTTATTTTGAGAATTTTACATTGTAAGACACATTTCCACTTTCTATTGACACATACAAACATTTCTTTCTGGAGACACACTTTCTTTGTGTCTATTATCTCTTCTATCCCCATTTACCATTTGTCGCATTTTTCTTTTTTCTAACTAAACCAAAGAGTCCAACTAAACAGAAAAATACACAATTATTTACTTTTATCTCTCCTATCTCGATTTTAAAATTCAAAATCACTTTCCTGGTTTCTTGAACCTTATCTTTGACGAATCTCTTTCATCCTCTCCCTCAAGTTGAAAAACATGAAGAAATCGGAGATCCATAAAACTTGTTTGATTTCAGTTTTTCACTTTATTCTTTCCCTCTTCTGCTAATACTCCCAAACCTTCTTATTTTCCTCTTTTTCTGTGAATCGCGAACCATGGCCAAATCGAAGTCAAAGAAGATAGGAAGCTTCTTAGTCAACCAACTTCACAGGAGCTCACATCAGAGGTTTGTATTTTGTCAAGAGTTCTAGATCTATAGACTTATAATAGTAGCGTACACGAAAGCTCACCGTGTCCAAGCCATCACGATCCGCCACCACAAGATCTATCGTCAAACCCAATAACCTAGCGTGTCGATGCTCTAATTGGTGTCGTAAATACCAACTTTGTGATTAAAAGGAAACATCAACGGGCATTGTTTCTAAAGTTGGTCCATGGAAGAACCTTGAGCTTATACTTTTGTTGCAGAGTAATGTAATTAGGCGACAAAAAGTGAGTTTTTAATCATTTTCCTTGTCATTTCTTTGCTTATACTTGACATATCTCTTAGTTTGTTGAAAGTTTATAACTTTGAAGAACATTTGGAAAGAGTAGCATAATTTAGTTAAAAAAATTCCCTTTTAAATGATTTAGGAATGTATTTTTGCAGTAAGGTGTAGTTGGCTTTCCTTTATGTGAAAGCACTTGAAGGAGAAAATGAGAGTGGCAACGACGGTGAATGATGTCAAGCGATTACTATATGGTGACTGGCTATGTATCTAAGTGATTGGATCCAGTCACTGCTTTTTTTTTTTTTAAGAATAAAACTTTCAAGTTAAGGATGAATTATGTTTGGACTTCAAATGCTGAAATATCCCCAGGTTCTGCCTGAAGCAGTCATCAGTCTTGCATGTCTCTATCAAATTGTTAAGTTAACTTTTAAAGGCGTTGAATCAAGGACTGGTGTTTTGGGAAATATATTGCTTAGGCCATGATTATTGCAGGGTTCTTAGGACAGAGTTCTTAGCGTAATATAAAAACCGTCTCTTAACTTTAACTAAGAAAAAGTTAAGAGACGGTTCTTAAATGATATTTAAGAATCGCCTCTTAACCTTTTTTAGTTAAACTTAAGAGACGGTTCTTATATTATGTTAAGAACCCCACCCAAAGAACTCCGTTATAATCGTGTCCTTAACCTAATGTTTGGAGGGACATAGAGAACAAAATCTGAGACACATTTGGATGAGAAATACTTTGTGATTGTAAGAGATGTAAGGGACTACGAATGATACAAAAAAGAAATCTTTGAACCTTTGTATGATTTGTGTACAAAACATTGTCTACAAAAAGCTTGTCCACGAAATTTTGTACATGAAATTTGTAAGATTGAGATTTTTGTTCACAAAACTTGTCCATAAAATTGTGTACACTAAATGTCTCTGTCATATCATTGAATATTTTGAATTTGTCCATAAAAAATGTATCAACAAAATACCAAAACGCTATCCACAAAATACATGTCCACGATTATTTCAAATGTGTCCATCAAAACTGTGTCCACAAATAATAAAATACACCGTATGAAATTTTAATTTGATTTTTAAAAAATATTAAAATACATATATACATATGGATATCAAAATATAAAAACAAACTAATGATTTATTTTATATGTTTATATACTTATTTATATAGTAGAATATAAAATAATGAGATATATAAAATGTTGGGGAATTTAAAAAGTTACTTTTATATAAAACATAAATAATACTCTTTTGTTAGATAAGTATACACATTCTCTTTTTTTATTTTCTGTATGTGCTTTTTTTTTTTTTTTTATGTCAATTATACTTTCTAACGCTTTTTCCATGTCTCCTTTTGAGATTCAAAGTGTATATCTGTCCAAAACAAGACAACACCTATGACAATGTGTCCCTCCAGCAACAAGTGTTCTATTTTGTCAAAAAGATAGAAATGTGTCTTAAATGGTAACACACTCATTTATTTTGGGGACAAATCATTTAAATGTCTCCCGTGATACCGTTGAGCAGAGTCTTTTCTTGAACAGGGCTACGTCGGGAACGAAAACCAAAACGCTGTGGAAGTGTGACTTTATAGGTGAGGTCATTGAAGGCAAGGACTAAGGGAATGGGCCGTGACTCAGGTGAATCAACATTGATCACGGCTTCTTGTTGTAGCATTTCGCCAGAAGATCAACACAAGGAGCTGTGTTCTTGTCTGTACTCACCTAGGACACGATAAAAATTCTTCTTAGTTAAAATTAAGAAAGGTAATAAGTGAATTGGTTTTCCATTTCTATTGTATTAGGATTGTTTTACATTTTAGTTAGATTAATCTTGCATATAGTGAATATTGATGAAATTTCATAATCGAGTTCTTTTTTCCATCTAACTGTTTAACTTAATCTATAGTTATTGTTAGAAAAACCTTATTTTTCACAAATCAACTTTATTAGAGCATTATTATCCAAAGTTCTTAAGGGGATCTCTTGCACTGTTCGCGGGTCCCACCGACATGTGAGACTCGTGAACAGTACAAGAGACGGTTCCAAAAACTCTTAAATAAGAATTTTTTCTTGCACTGTTTGCGGACCCCACTGATATATGTTGGTCCGCAATTGTTTTTTTTTTTTTTTTCAGAAAAAAAACATTTGGAATTCTTAAGGATAATGATGCTCTTAGAATTTATGGTTACTGAAAAACACACATGAAATAGAAAAATATAGAAATTTACCTAATGAAGTTAGAAGACCATTAATATCGTTGTGGCATGCACAAAATGAATGATGGAAACTCGTTCACAGATGTCTGTATAGAGTATAAATCCTAATCTGTTGCCGTTGAGAGACAACGGTGAATTAAAAAACTTGTGAAAGAAAGTTGAGAAGTATATGGGGCTTGGTTGTGTAGTTGTACATTCTATGTGAATTTGATTACACTATATATACCCACAGAAACTATAAGAGGTTTCGTGACGTATCGAGAAGGAGTCCCTCAAAAAATGTAATTTGCATTTTCTGTGTTCTGTAGACACACACAGTTCCTGTTTTCTTATTGCTTTGTCCTCTTACATCACATGCATGCTTGGCCATTTAATTGAACCGATGTTGTACTAACACTAATTAGGAAACACACAATTTAGTATTTGTGACCCTTCTCTTTTGCCTATTCTTCACGGCTTAATTCATATATAGGACAACCTGAACCGGCCATGACTAAAAGCACATTAAGCACGTGCTTCTAGTTTTCAAAGTATTGATTTATTTTGGGGGTAAATCATTTATATGAAAAGTAGGATCTGTACTCTAGCTACAAACGGAAAATGAATAGAAGGCTGATTTATCAAAACCGATGTAACATTCTTAAAATTTGTTTTTCAGAAACTTGTCATCCCCATGGAGAGAAACTTAAAATATACATATCTATATGTATAAATATTATTATTAAATATATTTTGATAAAATAATTAAATTTTAATAACTTTTGGAAAGGAAGAGGAGTTCTAAATGGGTTCTCAAAGTACATAACCCAAACACCATTTTAGAGCATGTCCATTTGGAGGTTCTTAGAAAGAGGTTCTTAGTTGAAGTTAAAAACCAGTTCTTAAATCTCTTATTTAAGAACCGATTCTTAACTTTTTTTTTGGTTAAAGTTAAGAACCGGTTCTTAACTTCCGCTAAGAACCTCTCCCTAAGAACCCCCAATAGATATGCTCTTATCTCTCTCATATATTTTTTTAAAAAATATTTTATTGGTTCAGAATCGCACTAAACTCATGGTTATGCTTTTCGAGCACCACCATTGGTTTAGTCTTTGATGTCTAGTTTCTCAAATATTTATATTAATATTTCAACACAAATGATTTATCTAATTAAGTTTTAATTTTCTAAAAAAATTTGCAATAATAAATAAAAATAGGTGGAGAGATAAATTCTAATGAATTTTTTTTTCTACTGATAGTATGTTGAAAGAGAGGCGTGAGCAAGACAAAGTCTTTTCCCTGCTTCTCACTCCAAACTCAGGTTACAATTACTTGATAAGCACATGTTAAGGGCATAGAAGTTACTAACCTTAGAAGAAGTGTGTGTTTAAATCCAGAAGGAGCAAGATTCAATGAGTCTCTTTAGAGGCAAAGGAGAACTAGTGTTGGCAAATCAAGATGAGGGTGTTGCAAAGAAGAACGTCTACAAACCTGAAGACAAGAAGATATGAGTTTTTGATAATTGTAAGAAGAAGGGCATGACAAAGATAAGTGCTAGATACTCCACTCCCACCTCAAGCCTCAGAAGTTTAGAACACCATACAATGATGCAAGGGCACACTTCTCTGGTGAAATGAGTGAACCATCCACTCCAATAACCATGCACTCATCAAATGTGGCTAGTGAAGAAAAAACTTTAACATCCAACAATTACTCTACCTTAAGGACCACTCAAGATGAAACCATCAAGAGGTTTGATCTTGATGCTCTCATCAAAGATCTTAAGAAAAACTCTGGTACAAATTTTGGTATCTCTTTAAATGCTTCAATTTATGATACTATTATGAATGTTTTAACTAGTTATAGATTGACTATACCTTTAGTTATAGACTTTGGAGGTAGTCACCATATGATTAGTGAACTTAATTTAATTAGTAACATAGTCTTTGCTTTAGGATATGTCATGATAGCTAATGGAGAAAGAGTACCAATTAAAGGAGTAGATGATTTTAGGTTGTTTGATAAAGAATCTAAAGCTTTCTATATGTCTACTTTCAACTCAAACTTGTTATTTGTTAAAAAAGAAACTAATGATTTAAAGTGCAATGTTACCTTCACACCTAATGATGTTTACTTTCAGGATATTGGTTCTAGTGGGTTCTTTGGCAAATGTGTAACCAATGGAGACTTATATTTACTTGAAGACACCAAGTTTGTATCTGATAAATCTGTTGTTTTAAATTATATTTCTGATTTTCCTAAAGAAGTAATGTGGCATGCTAGGCTAGGTCATCCCTATTTTCGTGCCTTGAACATCATGTTGCCTAGTATTTCTTTTAAGAATCATTGCGAGACTTGTATCTTAGGAAAACATTGCAAGTCTGTATTTTCTAAACCTGCTTTTATCTATGAAAATTACTTTAAATTAGTGCATTCTGATGTGTGGACTACTCCATGTACATCTAGGGAACATCATAAATATTTTGTGATATTCATAGATAAAAAATCAAAATACACTTAGTTCACACTACTGCAATCAAAGTATAGGGTGTTAGAAGCATTTATAAGCTTTCATCTATGTCACTAACCATTATCATGCGAAGATAAAAAAAATTAGATCAGATAGTGGAGGAAAATACACTAGCAGTGCATTCAAACATCACCTAGCAAAATATGGGGTGATCCACCAAACCAGCTGTCTATACACTCCACAACAAAATGACGTGGTTGAAAGAAAGAACATACACCTCATGGAGATTGCAAGGAGCATGATGTTCCATACAAATGTACCAAAGAAGTTTTTGGAGAGATGCTGTGATGACATATTATTACTTGACCAACAAAATACCCACAAGAATCTTTCATGATCATTCTCCACATGATGTACTAAATAAGAATCGCCCTTCTATAGAATATTTGCGTGTCTTTGGGTGCATGTGTTTTGTTTTGATTCCAGGTGAACAGAGAAACAAATTGGAACCTAAAAGTACAAGAGTCATGTTCATTGGATATTCTCCTCATCAGAAAGGTTATAAGTGTTATTCACCAAAGAATAGGAGAGTCTCGATCTCTAAAGATGTAAAGTTTGTAGAATCCAGAGGTTATTATGATGAAAAGAGTTGGGATGAGCTGAAGAATTTATCTCAATCAACCTCAGATAGAGTAAACAACCTGAGAATCATCTTGGAAAGTCTTGGAATCAGTCAACCTAAGGAGAGTGAGAAAAACATGAGACTTCCTACTCCTAAGAAGATGAAAAAGTTGTAGCAACAGTCCATCCTGATCATGAGGGAGGAAATCAACATGAATCACAAGATGTCTACGATTCAGTTGTTCATGACTCGACTATCCATAATTCAGCTATCCATTATTTGACTGTCCACGATTCGACTGTCCAAAATTCAGTTGTCCACGATTCAATTACCACAATTCGAGTGTCCATGATTTGGTTGTCTATGATCTAGCTGTCAATGATTCAGTTGTCCATGGTTTAGTTGTCCATGATCAAGATAACATGCAAGAAGAAGTACAACCATTAAGGAGGAGTACAAGAGTGAGGAAACAATCCAATTGGGTAAACACCAAAGTGTACATCAACAACAATGCATTTGCTCACCCTATACAAAATACATGCTCATTGACACATTATCCTCAAAAGCACATTGCTTTTATTGGTGAACTGGATCAAGAGTATATCCCAAGGTCATATGAAGAAGCCATGGAGCATGAAAAGTGGAGAGAATCTGTTGGAAATAAAACCAATGCTATGATAGTCAATGATATTTGGTATAAGGCTGAACTTCTTAAAGACAAGAAGGTAATGACATTAGGTGGATTTTCACTATTAAGTACCTAGCTGATGGAAAAGTATAAGGGTGCAAGACAAAGCTAGTAGCAAGGGGATTTACTCAGATATAGGAAAAAGACTATCATGATACATTTGCTCCAGTTGCCAAACTCCACACAATAAGAATTGTGTTATCATTGGCAGTCAACTTAGAATGAGATCTATAGCAAATGGATGTCAAGAATGCATTTCTACAAAGAGAATTGGAATATGAGGTTTACATGAGACCACCTCAAGGTCTGTAACATCTTGTCAAACCAGGAAATGTGCTAAGATTGAAGAAAATAATCTATGGGTTGAAACAATCATCAATAGTCTTGTATCATAAGTTAAGTACAACTCTCAACAGAAGAGGGTTCATCAAGTCTGAAGATGAACACACTCTTTTCACCATCACAGTCAACAAGGCATTATAGTCATCCTCATATATGAGGATGACATCATCATCACATGAAATGACAAGGAAAGTATCACCTTAACTAAAGCTTTTCTTAAATCTTCCTTTGATAATAAAGACTTTGGTGAGCTAAAATACTTTCTAGGGATTGAGATATGTCGATCTAAAAAGCGGTTATTCTTATCGCAAAGAAACTACACATTTGATTTGTTGAGTGAGACATGTGATCTTGGAGGAATAGCATCAAAGACTCCACTAGAAGATGACTATAAAGTGTTGCATGAGGAGGAATTTGAAGACAACCCCTATGGAAATGTCAAACACTCACAGAAGAATGGTTTGGAATCTCATCTACTTTACCATCACTAGACCAGACATGTGCTTTGCAGTCAACACATGCAGACTTCCAAGATACACCACTGGAATATAGTGGAAAGTATCTTCAGATATTTGAGAGAAGCACCAAGGCAAAGAGTATGGATGGGTTTCAACAAGAGTACAAAGATTGTGGGATATTGTGATGCTGATTGGACTGGTGATAGAGTGGACATGAGGTCAACAACCGTTTGTTGCACCTTCATTAGAAGGAATTTGGTCACTTGCAAAAACAAGAAGTAGAAGGTGGTGTCTTGTTCAAGTGTTGAGGCAGAGTACCGATCTATGAAGAAGCTTACTAGTGAACCCATATGGATCAAGGGACTACTGAGAGACTTGGACATAAAAACAATATCTCCTATCACTATGTATTGTGACAACCAAGTAGCAATTCACATAGCATCTAAGAATGTGTTTCATGAAAGGACCACAAACGTTGAGGTGGATTGTCATAAAGTCAGGCAAGCAGTGGAACAACAAGTTATTATTTCAGGTTATACAAGAAGTGAAGATCAATCGGATGATATCTTCACCAAAGCAGTAAGCACTCTAGTGTGTGAGTTCATTCACCTAAAGCTTGGACTCATAGAGCTTCCATCACACTAATCTTCTTGACCATGAAATGTTGTATTCTTTTTCTTTGGTTTGGTTTTTATCCCAAGTGTTTTTTTCAATCTAAAGTTTTAATGAGAGAATGCTTCATGGTTCCAAATTTGATCAATTCCTATGATCAAGATTGAGAAAGAGTATTGACATAAAGTGATAAATAACAAAAGAAGAGAGTTCAAAAGAATTTAAGAGAGTTCAAGAGACTTCAAAAGAGTTCAAGAGACTTCAAGAGGATTATGGTAGAAAACTATTGTTAAAGTAAACAGTAACTCCATGAACAACAACAATGTGAACAGTTACTCGGTAAACAATAATTTTGTGAACAATTACTCGGTAAACAGTAACTTCGTAAACAATATCTCTGATTGTTTTGGTTGCCCTAAAAAATAAACCTACTAATAATTTTGTAGCCACCATTGTAAACATTAAAAATATTCATTTATCCTCATTCTCTTATTCTCACATTTAACCAAATTGAAACATTCAAGAAGCTAGAACAATAACATGCATATAATTGTTATATGCAAGTTGCGGCATAGCGTTGAATATAAAAAGATGAAACAACTACAATTAAATGTTTCAATTTGATTACAAAAACAACAACAACAAGACTTGGAAACTTCAAGCTTCACTCAATATTTATATTAAGGATAGCTAGAGAAACAATATTGAGGTCAACAGAAGTATGCTTTGTATTTGTAGACTTCCTTCACTTCCTCTTATTCTTGCTTGCAAACAACAAGGACAAGTAAAACAAGATCCTAAAGAAGATACCCCAAGCAAACGTAATCCACAAGCAATCCCATTTGCTCAACTGAGATATACCTTGCTGCAAAAGCAAGTCAGTCCCTGTTCTCAAGCATGTGGACTCTGTTATCTTCGTTCCTAAAGAGTTATCCAATGTATCAAAAAGCTTAACCTTTATCGCATCAGGCACTTTGGCGAAAAGCGTACCATCAAATACTTGAACTCCTCTTACAAAACATCGAGACGGGTCATCAAACTCATTGATCAAGACACCTTCATAAGGATACTTCATCAGTGAGATGTAATGAAACCATATCCAGTAACTCGGTATCCGATCACGGTTAATGAAGAATCCACCCATCAATAGACAGTACGAAAGATAGGCAATAGTGACCATGAAACTTATCATGACATTCGGAATAAGACCGGATATGAAGGTAACGAATGAGGATCCAGACCAAAAGCCTGCGTAGATAATGAGACAGTAATACAAGAAGCTCTCTACCCCGCCGCTCAAACCAACTGTCCAGAACGTGGTTGCAGCAAATGCAATGGAGAGAGCGAATAGCTGAGGCAGAGACACAAGAGCGTGAGAGATAACATATGAATATGTTCTGTATGCATTGTGGGTTGTCTCTCTCAAGAAAATGAAACGTTCTTGGATAAAGACAGGGATGTTGTCTGCACAAGTGTAGAACATTGTGGACATGGCGAATGCAAAGAAAGCCATTCTCTCTTGTGCACCTCGTGGAGTGATGTCTAGCCTCCAATATATAGTAGCCAAGATAAGACCAGTCACCATGACGGTAGCGAGCCGTGTTGTAATGAGCTCCGGGGTACGGGACCAGTTTTTCATGTAACGTTTGGATAATATATAAGTCTCGACCAATGGTGTGTTTGCGTATGATACTGTCTCCATGGAAATGGGGTTGGAACTGGTCGAGCCAGAGACTAGTTTGCCTCTTGAAACACTTGTAATGATGGATTCTTTTAGAGATAAGGCTTTGTAAGGAGTGGTCATTGGCGTGGCTCGAGGAGATTGGTTATGTTGCCACTTCTCGTTGAACTCTACTAACTCTTTGGTTCCTTGGGTGGATGATCCTTCGAGTTGTCGGATTAGGTCAAGTGCAAACTCTGTGATGTTCTCTTTCTCCGGGACTGGATGTCCGAATTCAGACAAGAACTGAGGAAGGCTTGTCGGAGATCCACTGAACACACTCTTGCCGCGTGATAAGATGATAAGACGATCAAGCAAGTCTATGATACGAGCGCTGGGTTGATGTATCGACATAATTACCATACTGCCACTTCGAGCAATACGTTTAAGAACTTGGACCACCATAAACGCGTTGGTGGAGTCCAACCCTGAAGTAGGTTCGTCGAGAAACAAGACGATAGGGTCGTGGATGATGTCGATACCGATGGAAACGCGCCGCCGCTCTCCGCCGGAGACACCACGGTGTCCTTCGTTTCCTATGATTGTATCAGCCGCGTTTCTGAGCCCTAGTTGGTCTATTAGGGTTTGTACACGCTCCATTTTCTTGGACTTGGACAAGCTTCTTGGGAGACGAAACTCGGAAGCGAACATTAGTGTTTCTTTGACGGTGAGCATCGGAAACAAGAGATCGTCTTGCATGACGTAAGCAGATATCACCTTTAGGAGTTGAGTTTGCAAAACTTTCTCTCCGTTTAGAGTTACCGTGCCTCTCAAGCTACTCACTCGTCCCGCAAGTGCGTCGATCAATGTGGATTTTCCGGCTCCGCTTGCACCGAGAACGGCTAGGATATCGCCGTCGCAAACCTCGCCGGAAACATCGTTGAGTAGAGTTTTCACGGAACCGGCCTTTCCTCGGACATCGTAACATAGATTGTTGAAGGATAAGAGAAACGGCACAGGTCTTGTTTCAGGGGAAGTGAGATCCAATATGTGATGAGCCAAAGCATCTTCGCCGGTGTCTTTCTTCCGGTCACCGTCTTCGAGAGCTTTCAGCAGTTCGCCGAGTGTTGGTGACTCCCAGCCGCCGTCGAGAGAGATTTCTTGGGATTCGGCTGCAACACGCGGCATCTTGACAGCGAAGCTAACGGAGTTTTATTTCGAGGTGAAGCTAACCGTGAAGAATCACTGTGCATGTGGGAACCATAAACATCTTTAAAAAAAAAACATAAACATCTCTATTTAGAATATATATATATATATTTACTAATGTAACGTGCATACGAAATCTGGATTCAATTTTCTGTAGAAAAATTGAAACTAATTAATTAAAATTACATATAAAGAAAAGAAGAGAAATTCCCTTAGATGGCCCATTTTAGTTTGTTTGTCACAAAAATAGCTTTTAAGGAAGAAAATGACCAAAATGTTTTTTTTGGAAAGCTAAAAAATTCATTTATATGCATTTATACCCTTAGAGTTAACTAATTTGGACTTTAGGGTTTAGAGTTAAATGGTGGGTTTGAGGTTAAGGTTTCAAATTTCAAAAAAATAATTAAAAAAAATCAAAATTTCAAAAAAAAAAAATCTATTTTGGTCATTTTATTTTTTGAGTGCTATTTTTGTGACAAAAACTTAAAAAGGCTATTTAAGAGAATTGCCCTTTAAAGAACCTTAAAATCATACACATGGGATATATTGTTTAACTGGACAATGAAGTATTGTAAAGATCATGAACAAAAGAAAGTAGAACTGGTATATTTACTAAATGTATGAAATGGTAAACTTACGTGGTAAGTTTTCAGTTATCTTCTCTCCGGAGCTTAAAACATATCTGAAGTTCAGTTTTTGTTTGGTATGATCACTGAGAGCTCTTTATTTCTCTTATTTAAAGGGAACATAAAACTCACTAATTACTTTAATATGAAAACTTTAAATTAAAATAAAATAAAGTAAAAAAGAAATAAGAAACGTGTCTCCTTAATTACTAAGAAACTCTATGAAAAAGATTCGTGATTACTGATATCCTAAATAAATAATGGAATAGTTGACAAATATTAATAAATAATGCAATGATATGAAATCAAAGAATAACAATGAGAGCAATAATAATTTGGCGAATAATTTGGATTGCAAAACGTGACGAATCAATTTTTAGTACATCAAAACATAAACGAGCAAGTGTTGTGCTTTTTGTTTATTGGATTTTTCGTTCTTTATGATGTAACCTTCCTTTAAAACGAGTAATGATATCATAATCGGAAAATACAATAATGAAATATCTTTCAACATTTCTTCACTGGTCAAATTAACAAAAAAAAAAACAGTTGGAGAAATTTTATTTGGATCGCACAACAAAATTTTCTAAAAATTCTTTCTTTTTTACAATAAAAATTTATTTACAATCTTCGTGAAAGAACATAAACATAAAAATATATCAATGATTTAAATAAAGGGCTTATTTGTGTAATAGTTATATTAGAGAGATAAATTAGGTGAGTAATATTGATTTTGATATAATTAAGTGTCACATATTTGTGTTATATTTTATCTGGTTCTACCCTATCGTTTAAAAGGTTATCAGTTGCAAGTGAAAGAGTACGTGACGTCTTTTTCTTGGTCATCCACTTATACATTTATTAACCATATATATATGCATCAAGTATTATATTCCATATCACCGAAATAGTATAAAAGATTATAACTCCACCTACAACCTTTAAATACTAAATATATTCAAACTCTAGTTATTCTTAATCCCACCACAATCCCTAAATATTAGACCCTAAACTTTAATTAATTAACTTCAATTAATAAACTCTAAATCCAAGTATAAACTCTAACTCAAATATAAACCCTAAACTCAAATATAAACTCTAAACCCAAATAGAATGAAAAATAAATAACAATAACATAGTATATATTGGTGAAATTATGAAATGTTTGTTGTTGCATGTAAGAAGTTAATGTTGACCCCAATCATATCCTTTCATCTTCTAAATACTAAACCCTAATCTCTAATCACTAAACCCTAAATATGAACTCTAAACCCAAATATCAAAATCTAAAAGGTACATAATATCATGTAATATTAAATTATATTATGTAATATTGAACTATATAGTATAGATCACAATACTATTTTTATAGATTAAAAACATGTAATGATTGTTAAAATGTAAGAAAATTACAAAATATATTTCTAAACAAAATGGAACATTTTTTATTAACCGTCAAATGAAATGGAACATGATAAAATAGTATAGTAACAGAATAGAACACATAACAAAATATGAAAAATACACATTGTTTACACTTCTATTCTATATGCATATAATAGAATACAATACAATAACAAAAACTGTTCATCTTTTTCCACATACAACATAGATTTTTGGTAAATTCAGATACATACATGTTTCAGTATTTTTGCTACTGTCGTTTTTGGAATCTAAGAAGCCTTTTTTCTGTCACCAGCAAAGCCTCTTAAAGAGGATACGAGTCATCATGAACCCACCTGCCCATGAAGAGAGAGCACGTGCTTCTGTTTCCTTGGAAAGAAAATGGTCTTCTCGAGCTATATTGGTTACTGCTGCTGCTCCCATGGCGTTTCTTCAAGCCAGTATAATGGTCAAAAGCAGATAGCTCTTGTTGAAGTAGTAGTGAAAGAAGAAAGAAAATAGTAGAAAATAAGATGTGAAACAATAAAGCCACGATTTACTTTTAAATAATAATTAAGAATTTGGAATTTCTTTTTAATTCAGGTTTTGCCGGTTGTTTTAAAGGGTAATACAATATTAATTTATAAAATTAACGATGTGTATAAAAACGTTAGGGGAAATAGTTATGCTATGTGTTTTTCCTTTTCATACAACCCAATTTCTCTTGAATAAAATGGATACGACCAAAACTATCCTACTAAGCTTGCAGACAACAGACGGCTGGAAACCCTAGCTCTGACGTCATCGATTCGCAGCGTCGGAGGCGCATCCTCTCATCCCCAACCCTCGCTTTCCTTTTTCTTTCACCTCCACGCTCAACGTAAGTCGATATGTGTGAATCTTTGTGTTGTCGTACTCCTCCAGAGATTCTTGTCAGTCGAAGGAGGTGGTTCCATCTTCTTATAGAGAAACGACGAGGTCCAAGGAAGAACGGTGGAGGTGGGAGTCGGCTTTTAGGACTGACAGTGGTGACAGATCCAATTTTCCCTATTTTCCGATATATGATGCTAATGTTGTGGTAGCAGCGCGTGACGCGGCGCGACAACTCCCTAAGACCTGATCTACTCTCTCGTGTGGCGGTGAGACGGTTGGAGGAGGGACGTAACGGACGGCGAACAGAGGTATGTCCCTTCGGTTCTCGGAGAGACGACATGCTGCAAGAGTTTTGACGACGGTGGAGTCAACCTGAGGAGAGGCTTTTGTGGTACAAGCGCGGTGGAGGCTTTCTTCCCAGCGCCGGTGACGATCCAGTGGGTGTTCCAGTGGTTGGTCTCCACTCCTTTTGCAAGCTTTGATTTGAAGTGCTCGGTTTTGTTGCTGTTGTCAAGGTCCGCCTTCATTCCGGACGTCCATGTTCGGTTTCAGGCTCAGAGGCAGGATAGTGATAGCTGGAAAGGATGATGCTTGACCGGTATGCACCAATGGTGTTGACTCTGTTGGGACATGTAAGAAATTCAAATCATTAGGGGCCCAATAGTTGGATTATAATGAATGGTCGGTTTAGTGTCTTGATTTTCTAGTAATTCACTATGCTTGCTTAGTGATCTAATCTTAGGGCGTAAGAGCCGGTTTATCTCGAGTCGTGAGATGAACTCGGTTTGGAGTGGTGAAAGTTACAGTGATGCACTGATTAGGTAGCGTAGGATCCAACTTAGTGATTCTAGGTGTTACTAGATCGCGCCGTTTGTACGTCGGGTTGAAAACTCGTGTGGTTGTAATCCCATGTTCACATTTTGGTTAATGAAAATTGATGATGAGTTAAAAAAATACTTTGGAAGAATATAACAGCCGAATCGCTTGTCAGACTCAACACTCGTCGTCGCTAACTAGATCCAGTTAATCGGGGAGGAAAAACGATGTCTCCACTTTCTTCTAATTGACGCATTTACAGCTTTCATTAAAGCACAAGCTTACCATGAGACGGTAACAGGCTGTCACCGTCTCTAACTTAGATTGAAAAAGTCGAGCCTAATAAAACAGAAGCATCGACACCAGACTGAACTCCTTAGACTTGTAAAAAAGGTTAGAGAAACATCATTGCCGACGAGGTCAAGTAACCATGAACAACATTGGGTTAGGATGATTCTCCAAGTCATGCCACCAAAGAAAGCTGAAACTCAAATACAACGCAAAGCGTCGAACCACCTCGCCACTTGATGCTTTCGATGACTAGAAGATGGATAAATTCACAACACCAAAGGGATGCCCTTGTGACAACAGGACAACCGAGACAATTAAGAACCAAGAGCGAAACCCATCAAAATATAAACCGGCTGAGATTCAATAGGGACATAAGACGATACCGGCAAAAGAGAACCAATGGAAAAGACATGCAGAGCTGCTTTAAAATGGCCATAGACGACCATGTCAACCTGCATTATTTCTTTCTCAACGCGCCAATGCCAGGAGCACCAACACACGTTAGTAAACCACTGGTTAAACACGCGCCTCCAAGGTAGACTTATACACCAACACACGTTAGGACAAACATGGAGCCCTTATCACCTCAGTTCTTCTCCGTGGTGAAAACTACACATAATGGGCAACATAATATTAAACTCCATACAAGCAAAGCAAAAGCATGAGTTCATTAATGGAACAATTCTGAAACCAACTTCTGAACCAGATTTATCTCGATGGCTGGCCACAAAGTATATGCTCGTAGGCTGCATATGAACCTCTATTGATCCAAAAATACGATCAACTGTTACCTTTGTACCTGAAGCACAAAATCTGTGGGAGAACTTACAATGACGGTTCTCTATCAAGAACGGGGTGTGTATTCATCAACTACGGGATGCTATCAGTACATGTCAACAGAACGGCCAGACTGCCATTGAATATTATGGTCGACTCTCTAAGCTTTGGGAAGAACTCGATAACCTCAAGACGCTCATGTTCTTGTGAAGCTGCAATGATATTGAAAAAAAGGAGATTCATGCCCATAAGTTTTTATTTGGTCTTGATGAAACTCGCTTCTGCAACATACATTTGCAGATTATTGATGAGGACCCTTTACCAGATATCAACAAGGTTTGCTCTCGTGTCATCCGAGAAGAACAACATAATGACAGCACTTGGTCTCTAGGATCAAAAACATAAGCAATTGGCTTCTCATCTCAAACAAAGACACCAAATACTGATACACAACCAGTTGTTGCGTCAGCTGTTCGCAATTGGGATCCTAATAGAACATGGTCTCGTTGTTCTCGGAGGGGACATGATCAAACAAAATGCTTCCTCCTACATGGTTATCATATTGGTGGAATGATCTACCTCGAAACAAGACAAATACAGGAGGAGCTTCGTATGGGTCCAATCAAAGAGGTTGTGGTGGCCGATCTGCCAACTCTAACAATCGTGGACGAGGTCGATCAAATACAACACGATCTGTCTCTAACAATGTAACTTCAACTCTACCTATGGACAACAACCAGATCGCCCAAGTCATCCAACTACTTCAGTCCTCACGTTTGAATATCTCTGCTGAGAGATTATCTGGTAAAACTAACTCTACAGATGTCATAATTGATACAAGGGTGTCCCATCATATGACAGGAAACTTATCACTCCTCACCGACATTGTTGATATACTTCCATCATCAGTAAAATTCTTTGATGGTCGTCATTCGCGAGCACTCAAGAAGGGGACTCTAGTCCTTAGTCGAGATTATTATCTCGAGGATGTTCTATACGACCCTGATTTTAGCTGCACCCTCATCTCTGTTTCATGCTTATTAAAGCAGACTGGATGTATTGACATATTCACTGGTACATTATGTGTATTGCAAGACGGTTTTATGAAGACTCTGATTGGAACGAATGAAGAACATGAGGGGGTTTATTATTTCACGGGTGTCACAGCTGCACAAGTTCCTAAGACTACTAATGCTTCGACATCTTAATTATGGCATCGACGGCTTGGACACCCTTCTTATTGTGTGTTTTCGGTTTTACTGATTTTAGATAATTTGAAATTTGATTCTTAGCAATCCTTTGAATTTTATTTTCGAGCTAAACAGACTCGTTGTGTTTTTTCCGGATAGTTCTAATAAAGCATCAACATTGTTTTCTTTGATTTATTGTGATGTTTGGGGTCCTTACCGTACACCTTCTTTGTATATTGCCAAATATTTCTTAAACATTGTTGATGAATACTCCAAATCTGTTTGGATCTATCTAATGCTGGAAAAATCAGAAGTATCAAAACTTCTTCCTGAGTTCTTTGCTTTATGTGAACGGCAGTTTGGGAAAAAGGTGCGGAAAATTCGAACAGATAATGGCTCAGAATTCATGGTTCTATCGTCTTACTTCAAAAAACAAGGCGTTGAGCATCAAACCTCTTGTGTAGATACACCGTAACAAAACGGTTGTGTCGAACGAAGGCATAGACATCTTCTCAATCTCGCAAGAGCCTGTCTCTTCCAAGATCAGTTGCCATCTACATTCTAGAGAGAAAGCATACTCGATACGGGCCACCTTATCAACTACACTCCGACTCAGATTCTTCAGGGCCACACTACATATGAAATTATATTTGGAAAGAAACCAAACTATGATCAGTTACGAGTTTTTGGTTGCCTCTGTTATGCTCATAAAAATTCTCGAGACAAAGATATGTTTGGAGATCGAAGACGTAAATGTATTTTTGTTGGCTACCCGTATGAAAAAAAAGTGTGGAAAGTATATCATCTCGAGACACAAGAATTCTTCTCTAGTCATGATGTTGTATTCTCTGAATCAAAGTTCCCTGGAGTTGGTACAGATGACTATGTTCAACCACCTCTGAATCATACCGACGTGGTGGTTGATGACTGGATTTTTCCAATCATTGAATCAAGGGGGAGTAACACACCACCACCTGTAGCAACACCACCGGCTGCACCAACAACACACTGGTAGAATGTGAGTCAGATACTACGGCGCCTGCTCCATCTACTGAAACATCAACAACTGACAACTTGGCCATGTCTCCTATACCTCAGTCACCTATTGCTCCTGCCCCGCAATTACCTACAACTACTGAAACACAAGCTGATAATACACAAGCTCCAACTTTACCAGGAATACCTGAGATCCTTGGTCGTGGCCAGAGACTGAAAACGCCTTATATTCTTCTCAAAGACTATGTCACTCATTCTGCTGGCTGTGATAAGAAACCCTCTCATGATCTCTCCTCGCCTGATCAAGGTTCTCTACAAACAGTCTCAGGTAATACTTTGCATCCCATATCCAATTATGTTTCTGATCACTTATTTTCAGACACAAATCGTGCATTCATGGCGTCGATCATAAACGATGATGTCCCTCGCTCCTACAAGGAAGCGGCAAAGCAGAAAATCTAGCGTGATGCAATATCAAAAGAAGTTGATGCTTTTGAACTCACTAACACATGGGAGCTTACTGATCTCCCACCAGGACATAAGGCTCTTGGCAATGGATGGCTGTTTTCCAATAAATACAATGTGAATGGAACGATTGAGCGATGCAAGGCACGCTTGGTTGTGCATGGTAACAATCAAACTAAAGGAGAGGATTTTAATGAAATGTTTGAACCTGTGGCCAAGCTATCTACAGTTTGATTTATTCTCAAAATAGCAGCAGAAAAAGGTTGGCTAGTCCACCAAATAGACGTCCATAATGCTTTCCTCCATGGAGATTTCGAAGAAAGAAATTTATATAAAGCTCCCACAAGGCTACACATGCTTGGATCCTAATATATATTCATATCCTTATCTACGTGGATGATTTCGTCATTGCCTGTAATGATGCAACAGCTCTACAAGAATTCAAGAATAATTTATAAATCTGCTTCAGAATGAAGGACTTTGGAAAGTTAAAATATTTCCTCGGACTAGAGTTGGCTCGTAATGCTTCTGGTTTTCATCTTTCACAGCAGAAATACGCCTTTGAAATTATTTCCGAAACTGGTCTCCTTGCTGCTAAGCCCTCGACGGTTCCCATGGAGTTGAACCATAAACTAGCAGTCGTTAAAAGTCCTCTTGCAAATGCTCCACAATATCGCAGACTTGTGGGACGATTAATTTATCTAACCAATACTCGTCCTAACATAGCATATGCAGTTAATATATTATCACAGATTATGCATAAGCCTCTCCTCCCTCATTTGGATGCTGCAATTTGTGTGGTACATTAATTAAAAGGATGTCCAGGTCAGGGTATCTTCTTAGACTCCAAACCGAGTCTTCAGATCAGTGCTTACTGCGATTCAGACTGGTCTGCTCGTCCTACTACTTGGTGGTCACTCAGCGCTGACATCTTATTCCTTGGCGACTCACCAATCATATGGAGAATAAAGAAACAAGACACTGTCAGTCTCTCGTTTGCAGAAGCAGAGTATCGCTTGATGTTCGTCACTCTCAAAGAACTAAAGCATGTTAAGTGGAAGTTGCAAACGTTTGACATTTCACATCCTACTCCGATGAAGCTCTTTTGTGATAGTAAGTCTGCCATTTACATTTGCAGAAAACCCAATGTTCCATGAGCGCACTAAACATATTGAAAGAGATTGTCATCATGTTCGTAACGTAGTTAAGGCAAAGCTTATTACTACAGAGCATGTGTATTCTAGAAACCATTTGGCTGACATTATTACGAAAGCTCTCCCGCATCCTCTCTTTAAATATATGTTGTCCAAGTTGGGTATTCGAAACCTCACACTTCCAACTTGAAGGGGAGTAATGAGATAACTAATAATTCCTTCCTAGCATAAGTTTAGGAGATATATTTTCTATGTCCTTATCTGTTTAGGACTTTACTCGCTGTATAAATAGGGACATTGGCCATGAGCATCAATAACACAAATTATTACTTCTATGATCATTCCATTACACACCTTACAAAACTTTACTGATATGATCACTCTTTCAAGAATAGTTACTAGTATAGTTATGAAATCTTTTAATGTTTTACTTATCTACAGGAAGAAAAAAAAACATGAACAGAATCATAATCAAGCTTTGTTATCAACGAAAGATGACGAAGCTAAGAGAATAACTATTCTAGAAAAATAGTGTATGTAAGGTTAAGAAAGTAATTGGGACAAACTGGATGTATAAATATTTACATTTTTTACAGCCGTATAGATATTTACATCTAATTCATTATAAATTGATATATATACAAATGTGACATTCCCTATAAGATGGAGCAAAGATATTGATATCCATCTTGCCTAGAAGAAATTTGAACTTAGTAGGAAAAAAGTGCTTAGTAAATAGATCAAGCATGAAGCATTCTCAACAAACCCATTTGAATTTTTTCACAAATGTTATGACAGTCTAGTTCTACATGTTTGGTGTGTTCATTACTGGCGATATGGAAAGCACCCACGTTATCACAGTAGAGAGAAGAGGGCTCTGAAGTCCGAATCCAAAGATCTTGGAATAAATGATCATCTCTTTCATAACAAAAGACATGGAGGTCATATTGAGCTTCAACTGAAGATATGGCTATTACAGTTTGTTAACTGGATTTCTAAGATATGAGGGAAGAACCAGAAAACATACAAAATCTACACATTAATCTCAACATATCAGAACATGAACCCAAAAGAATAATATGTGGTAGAGTTTCAATGATAGTCCTGAAGATAGGCTAGTTTTGGTATTTGCCCAAAAGAAGAATGTGTCAAAAAATTTTACCTTAGAAAATCAAAATTTTGCTCATTTATTTTTACCAAACAGCTTTGATATTATCAATATGTTTATATTGAATATATACGTTGAAAATGGATTAAAAACGTACGTTTAGACAATTAAATTCATAGACACCATATGATACCCGCTAAATTTTGAGAGTTGAATTATGTGTTGAAACCTGAAGTGTTTTAACTTTTTATGGTCAACTCTCCAGTAATTCTGATAACTGAAACTGAAAGAGAAATATATGTTTGATAATATTCCCAAAAGGATTTAAAAAAAATATGAAACAACTATAAATGTTACAAACAAAAACAACTACAACAACGAGAAGACTTGGAAACTTCAAGCTTCACTCAATATGTATATTAAGGGTAGCTAGAGAAACAACATTCAGGCCAATAGAAAATATGTTTAGTGTGTTGTGGACTTCCTTCACGTTCTCTTATTCTTGTTTCCAAACAATAAGGACAAGTAAAACAAGATCCTAAAGAAGATACCCCAAGCAAACGTAATCCACAAGCAATCCCATTTGCTCAACTGAGATATACCTTGCTGCAAAAGCAAGTCAGGCCCTGTTCTCAAGCATGTGGACTCTGTTATCTTCGTTCCTAAAGAGTTATCCAATGTATCAAAAAGCTTAACCTTTATCGCATCAGGCACTTTGGCGAAAAGCGTACCATCAAATACTTGAACTCCTCTTACAAAACATCGAGACGGGTCATCAAACTCATTGATCAAGACACCTTCATAAGGATACTTCATCAATGAGATGTAATGAAACCATATCCAGTAACTCGGTATCCGATCACGGTTAATGAAGAATCCACCCATCAGTAGACAGTATGAAAGATAGGAAATAGTGACCATGAAGCTTATCATGACAGTCGGAATAAGACCGGATATGAAGGTAACGAAAGAGGATCCAGACCAAAAGGCTGCGTAGATAATGAGGCAGTAATACAAGAAGCTCTCTAATCCACCGCTTAAACCAACTGTCCAGAACGTGGTAACAGCAAATGCAATGGAGAGAGCGAGTAGCTGAGGCAGAGACACGAGAATGTGAGAGATAACGTATGAGTATGTCCTGTATGCATTGTGAGTTGTCTCTCTCAAGAAAATGTAACGTTCATGGATAAAGACAGGGAGGTTGTCTGCACAAGTGTAGAACATTGTGGATATGGAGAATGAAAAGAAAGCCATTCTCTCTTGTGCACCTCGTGGAGTGTTGTCCAGCCTCCAATATATAGTAGCTAAGATAAGACCAGTCACCAGGACCGTAGCGAGCCGTGCTCTAATAAGCTCGGGGGTGCGGGACCAGTTTTTCAGGTAACGTTTGGATAAAATATATGTCTCGACCAATGGCGTGTTTGCGTATGATACTGTCTCCATCGAAATGGGGTTGGAACTGGTCGAGCCGGAGACTAGTTTGCCTCTTGAAACACTTGTAATGATGGATTCTTTTAGAGATAAGGCTTTGTAAGGAGTGGTCATTGGGGTGGCTCGAGGAGATTGGTTTTGTTGCCATTTCTCGTTGAACTCTACTAACTCTTTGGTTCCTTGTGCGGATCCTTCTAGTTCTCGAACTAGGTCAAGTGCAAACTCTGTGATGTTCCCTTTCTCCGGGACTGGATGTCCGAATTCAGACAAGAACTGAGGAAGGCTTGTCGGAGATCCACTGAACACACTCTTGCCGTGTGATAAGATGATAAGACGATCAAGCAAGTCTATGATACGAGCGCTAGGTTGATGTATCGACATAATTACCATACTGCCACTTCGAGCGATACGTTTAAGAACTTGCACCACCATAAACGCGTTGGTGGAATCCAACCCTGAAGTAGGTTCGTCGAGGAACAATACAATAGGGTCGTGGATGATGTCGATGCCTATCGACACGCGCCGCCTCTCTCCGCCGGAGACACCACGGTGTCCTTCGTTTCCTATTATTGTATCCGCCGCGTTTCTGAGCCCTAACTGGTCTATTAGGGCTTCAACACGCTCCATTTTCTTGGACTTGGACAAGCTTCTCGGGAGACGAAACTCGGAAGCGAACATAAGTGTTTCTTTGACGGTGAGCATCGGAAACAAGAGATCGTCTTGCATGACGTATGCTGATATCACTTTTACCGTGCCTCTCAAGCTACTCACTCGTCCCGCAAGTGCATCGATCAACGTGGATTTTCCGGCTCCGCTTGCGCCAAGAACGGCTAGGATATCGCCGTCGCAAACCTCGCCGGAAACATCGTTGAGTAGAGTTTTCACGGAACCGGCCTTTCCCCGGACATCGTAACAGAGATTGTTGAAGGATAGGACAAACGGCACAGGTCTTGTTTCAAGGGAAGTGAGATCCAATATGTGATGAGCCAAAGCATCTTCGCCGGTGTCTTTCTTCCGGTCGCCGTCTTCGAGAGCTTTCAGCAGTTCGCCGAGTGTTGGTGACTCCCAGCCGCCGTCGAGAGAGATTTCTTGGGATTCCGCTGCAACACGTGGCATCTTGACAGCGAAGCTAACGGAGTTTTATTTGGAGGTGAAGCTAACCGTGAAGAATCACTGTGCATGTGGGAACCATAAACATCTTTAAAAAAAAAACATAAACATCTCTATTTAGAATATATATATATATAATATATATATATTTACTAATGTAACGTGCATACGAAATCTGGATTCAATTTTCTGTAGAAAAATTGAAACTAATTAATTAAAATTACATATAAAGAACCTTAAAATCATACACATGGGATATATTGTTTAACTGGACAATGAAGTATTGTAAAGATCATGAACAAAAGAAAGTAGAACTGGTATATTTACTAAATGTATGAAATGGTAAACTTACGTGGTAAGTTTTCAGTTATCTTCTCTCCGGAGCTTAAAACATATCTGAAGTTCAGTTTTTGTTTGGTATGATCACTGAGAGCTCTTTATTTCTCTTATTTAAAGGTAACATAAAACTCACTAATTACTTTAATATGAAAACTTTAAATTAAAATAAAATAAAGTAAAAAAGAAATAAGAAACGTGTCTCCTTAATTACTAAGAAACTCTATGAAAAAGATTCGTGATTACTGATATCCTAAATAAATAATGGAATAGTTGACAAATATTAATAAATAATGCAATGATATGAAATCAAAGAATAACAATGAGAGCAATAATAATTTGGCGAATAATTTGGATTGCAAAACGTGACGAATCAATTTTTAGTATATCAAAACATAAACGAGCAAGTGTTGTGCTTTTTGTTTATTGGATTTTTCGTTCTTTATGATGTAACCTTCCTTTAAAACGAGTAATGATATCATAATCGGAAAATACAATAATGAAATATCTTTCAACATTTCTTCACTGGTCAAATTAACAAAAAAAAAAACAGTTGGAGAAATTTTATTTGGATCGCACAACAAAATTTTCTAAAAATTCTTTCTTTTTTACAATCAAAATTTATTTACAATCTTCGTGAAAGAACATAAACATAAAAATATATCAATGATTTGAATAAAGGGTTTATTTGTGTAATAGTTATATTAGAGAGATAAATTAGGTGAGTAATATTGATTTTGACATAATTAAGTGTCACATATTTGTGTTATATTTTATCCGGTTCTACCCTATCGTTTAAAAGGTTATCAGTTGCAAGTGAAAGAGTACGTGACGTCTTTTTCTTGGTCATCCACTTATACATTTATTAACCATATATATATATGCATCAAGTATTATATTTCATATCACCGAAATAGTATAAAAGATTATAACCCCACCTACAACCTTTAAATACTAAATATATTCAAACTCTAGTTATTCTTAATCCCACCACAATCCCTAAATATTAGACCCTAAACTTTAATTAATAAACTTCAATTAATAAACTCTAAATCCAAGTATAAACTCTAACTCAAATATAAACCCTAAACTCAAATATAAACTCTAAACCCAAATAGAATGAAAAAATAAATAAAAATAACATAGTATATATTGGTGAAATTATGAAATGTTTGTTGTTGCATGTAAGAAGTTAATGTTGACCCCAACCATATCCTTTCATCTTCTAAATACTAAACCCTAATCTCTAATCACTAAACCCTAATCCAAATATGAACTCTAAACCCAAATATCAAAATCTAAAAGGTACATAATATCATCTAATATTAAATTATATTATGTAATATTGAACTATATAGTATAGATCACAATACTATTTTTACAGATTAAAAACATGTAATGATTGTTAAAATGTAAGAAAATTACAAAATATATTTCTAAACAAAATGGAACATTTTTTATTAACCGTCAAATGAAATGGAACATGATAAAATAGTATAGTAACAGAATAGAACACATAACAAAATATGAAAAATACACATTGTTTACACTTCTATTCTATATGCATATAATAGAATACAATACAATAACAAAAACTGTTCATCTTCTTCCACATACAACATAGATTTTCGGTAAATTCAGATACATACATGTTTCAGTGTTTTTGCTACTGTCGTTTTTGGAATCTAAGAAGCCTTTTTTTCTGTCACCAGCAAAGCCTCTTAAAGAGGATATGAGTCATCATGAACCCACCTACCCATGAAGAGAGAGCACGTGCTTCTGTTTCCTTGGAAAGAAAATGGTCTTCTCGAGCTATATTGGTTACTGCTGCTGCTCCCATGGCGTTTCTTCAAGCCAGTATAATGGTCAAAAGCAGATAGCTCTTGTTGAAGTAGTAGTGAAAGAAGAAAGAAAATAGTAGAAAATAAGATGTGAAACAGTAAAGCCACGATTTACTTTTAAATAATAATTAAGAATTTGGAATTTCTTTTTAATTCAGGTTTTGCCGGTTGTTTTAAAGGGTAATACAATATTAATTTATAAAATTAACGCTGTGTATAAAAACGTTAGGGGAAATAGTTATGCTATGTGTTTTTCCTTTTCATACAACCCAATTTCTCTTGAATAAAATGGATACGACCAAAACTATCCTACTAAGCTTGCAGACAACAGACGGCTGGAAACCCTAGCTCTGACGTCATCGATTCGCAGCGTCGGAGGCGCATCCTCTCATCCCCAACCCTCGCTTTCCTTTTTCTTTCACCTCCACGCTCAACGTAAGTCGATATGTGTGAATCTTTGTGTTGTCGTACTCCTCCAGAGATTCTTGTCAGTCGAAGGAGGTGGTTCCATCTTCTTATAGAGAAACGACGAGGTCCAAGGAAGAACGGCGGAGGTGGGAGTCGGCTTTTAGGACTGACAGTGGTGACAGATCCAATTTTCCCTATTTTCCGATATATGATGCTAATGTTGTGGTAGCAGCGCGTGACGCGGCGCGACAACTCCCTAAGACCTGATCTACTCTCTCGTGTGGCGGTGAGACGGTTGGAGGAGGGACGTAACGGACGGCGAACAGAGGTATGTCCCTTCGGTTCTCGGAGAGACGACATGCTGCAAGAGTTTTGACGACGGTGGAGTCAACCTGAGGAGAGGCTTTTGTGGTACAAGCGCGGTGGAGGCTTTCTTCCCAGCGCCGGTGACGATCCAGTGGGTGTTCCAGTGGTTGGTCTCCACTCCTTTTGCAAGCTTTGATTTGAAGTGCTCGGTTTTGTTGCTGTTGTCAAGGTCCGCCTTCATTCCGGACGTCCATGTTCGGTTTCAGGCTCAGAGGCAGGATAGTGATAGCTGGAAAGGATGATGCTTGACCGGTATGCACCAATGGTGTTGACTCTGTTGGGACATGTAAGAAATTCAAATCATTAGGGGCCCAATAGTTGGATTATAATGAATGGTCGGTTTAGTGTCTTGATTTTCTAGTAATTCACTATGCTTGCTTAGTGATCTAATCTTAGGGCGTAAGAGCCGGTTTATCTCGAGTCGTGAGATGAACTCGGTTTGAAGTGGTGAAAGTTACAGTGATGCACTGATTAGGTAGCGTAGGATCCAACTTAGTGATTCTAGGTGTTACTAGATCGCGCCGTTTGTACGTCGGGTTGAAAACTCGTGTGGTTGTAATCCCATGTTCACATTTTGGTTAATGAAAATTGATGATGAGTTAAAAAAAATACTTTGGAAGAATATAACAGCCGAATCGCTTGTCAGACTCAACACTCGTCGTCGCTAACTAGATCCAGTTAATCGGGGAGGAAAAACGATGTCTCCACTTTCTTCTAATTGACGCATTTACAGCTTTCATTAAAGCACAAGCTTACCATGAGACGGTAACAGGCTGTCACCGTCTCTAACTTAGATTGAAAAAGTCGAGCCTAATAAAACAGAAGCATCGACACCAGACTGAACTCCTTAGACTTGTAAAAAAGGTTAGAGAAACATCATTGCCGACGAGGTCAAGTAACCATGAACAACATTGGGTTAGGATGATTCTCCAAGTCATGCCACCAAAGAAAGCTGAAACTCAAATACAACACAAAGCGTCGAACCACCTCGCCACTTGATGCTTTCGATGACTAGAAGATGGATAAATTCACAACACCAAAGGGATGCCCTTGTGACAACAGGACAACCGAGACAATTAAGAACCAAGAGCGAAACCCATCAAAATATAAACCGGCTGAGATTCAATAGGGACATAAGACGATACCGGCAAAAGAGAACCAATGAAAAAGACATGCAGAGCTGCTTTAAAATGGCCATAGACGACTATGTCAACCTGCATTATTTCTTTCTCAATGCGCCAATGCCAGGAGCACCAACACACGTTAGTAAACCACTGGTTAAACACGCGCCTCCAAGGTAGACTTATACACCAACACACGTTAGGACAAACATGGAGCCCTTATCACCTCAGTTCTTCTCCGTGGTGAAAACTACACAGAATGGGCAACATAATATTAAACTCCATACAAGCAAAGCAAAAGCATGAGTTCATTAATGGAACAATTCTGAAACCAACTTCTGAACCAGATTTATCTCGATGGCTGGCCACAAAGTATATGCTCGTAGGCTGCATATGAACCTCTATTGATCCAAAAATACGATCAACTGTTACCTTTGTACCTGAAGCACAAAATCTGTGGGAGAACTTACAATGACGGTTCTCTATCAAGAACGGGGTGTGTATTCATCAACTACGGGATGCTATCAGTACATGTCAACAGAACGGCCAGACTGCCATTGAATATTATGGTCGACTCTCTAAGCTTTGGGAAGAACTCGATAACCTCAAGACGCTCATGTTCTTGTGAAGCTGCAATGATATTGAAAAAAAGGAGATTCATGCCCATAAGTTTTTATTTGGTCTTGATGAAACTCGCTTCTGCAACATACATTTGCAGATTATTGATGAGGACCCTTTACCAGATATCAACAAGGTTTGCTCTCGTGTCATCCGAGAAGAACAACATAATGACAGCACTTGGTCTCTAGGATCAAAAACATAAGCAATTGGCTTCTCATCTCAAACAAAGACACCAAATACTGATACACAACCAGTTGTTGCGTCAGCTGTTCGCAATTGGGATCCTAATAGAACATGGTCTCGTTGTTCTCGGAGGGGACATGATCAAACAAAATGCTTCCTCCTACATGGTTATCATATTGGTGGAATGATCTACCTCGAAACAAGACAAATACAGGAGGAGCTTCGTATGGGTCCAATCAAAGAGGTTGTGGTGGCCGATCTGCCAACTCTAACAATCGTGGACGAGGTCGATCAAATACAACACGATCTGTCTCTAACAATGTAACTTCAACTCTACCTATGGACAACAACCAGATCGCCCAAGTCATCCAACTACTTCAGTCCTCACGTTTGAATATCTCTGCTGAGAGATTATCTGGTAAAACTAACTCTACAGATGTCATAATTGATACAGGGGTGTCCCATCATATGACAGGAAACTTATCAGTCCTCACCGACATTGTTGATATACTTCCATCATCAGTAAAATTCTTTGATGGTCGTCATTCGCGAGCACTCAAGAAGGGGACTCTAGTCCTTAGTCGAGATTATTATCTCGAGGATGTTCTATACGACCCTGATTTTAGCTGCACCCTCATCTCTGTTTCATGCTTATTAAAGCAGACTGGATGTATTGACATATTCACTGGTACATTATGTGTATTGCAAGACGGTTTTATGAAGACTCTGATTGGAACGAATGAAGAACATGAGGGGGTTTATTATTTCACGGGTGTCACAGCTGCACAAGTTCCTAAGACTACTAATGCTTCGACATCTTAATTATGGCATCGACGGCTTGGACACCCTTCTTATTGTGTGTTTTCGGTTTTACTGATTTTAGATAATTTGAAATTTGATTCTTAGCAATCCTTTGAATTTTATTTTCGAGCTAAACAGACTCGTTGTGTTTTTTCCGGATAGTTCTAATAAAGCATCAACATTGTTTTCTTTGATTTATTGTGATGTTTGGGGTCCTTACCGTACACCTTCTTTGTATATTGCCAAATATTTCTTAAACATTGTTGATGAATACTCCAAATCTGTTTGGATCTATCTAATGCTGGAAAAATCAGAAGTATCAAAACTTCTTCCTGAGTTCTTTGCTTTATGTGAACGGCAGTTTGGGAAAAAGGTACGGAAAATTCGAACAGATAATGGCTCAGAATTCATGGTTCTATCGTCTTACTTCAAAAAACAAGGCGTTGAGCATCAAACCTCTTGTGTAGATACACCATAACAAAACGATTGTGTCGAACGAAGGCATAGACATCTTCTCAATCTCGCAAGAGCCTGTCTCTTCCAAGATCAGTTGCCATCTACATTCTAGAGAGAAAGCATACTCGATACGGGCCACCTTATCAACTACACTCCGACTCAGATTCTTCAGGGCCACACTACATATGAAATTATATTTGGAAAGAAACCAAACTATGATCAGTTACGAGTTTTTGGTTGCCTCTGTTATGCTCATAAAAATTCTCGAGACAAAGATATGTTTGGAGATCGAAGACGTAAATGTATTTTTGTTGGCTACCCGTATGAAAAAAAAGTGTGGAAAGTATATCATCTCGAGACACAAGAATTCTTCTCTAGTCATGATGTTGTATTCTCTGAATCAAAGTTCCCTGGAGTTGGTACAGATGACTATGTTCAACCACCTCTGAATCATACCGACGTGGTGGTTGATGACTGGATTTTTCCAATCATTGAATCAAGGGGGAGTAACACACCACCACCTGTAGCAACACCACCGGCTGCACCAACAACACACTGGTAGAATGTGAGTCAGATACTACGGCGCCTGCTCCATCTACTGAAACATCAACAACTGACAACTTGGCCGTGTCTCCTATACCTCAGTCACCTATTGCTCCTGCCCCGCAATTACCTACAACTACTGAAACACAAGCTGATAATACACAAGCTCCACCTTTACCAGGAATACCTGAGATCCTTGGTCGTGGCCAGAGACTGAAAACGCCTTATATTCTTCTCAAAGACTATGTCACTCATTCTGCTGGCTGTGATAATAAACCCTCTCATGATCTCTCCTCGCCTGATCAAGGTTCTCTACAAACAGTCTCAGGTAATACTTTGCATCCCATATCCAATTATGTTTCTGATCACTTATTTTCAGACACACATCGTGCATTCATGGCGTCGATCATAAACGGTGATGTCCCTCGCTCCTACAAGGAAGCGGCAAAGCAGAAAATCTAGCGTGATGCAATATCAAAAGAAGTTGATGCTTTTGAACTCACTAACACATGGGAGCTTACTGATCTCCCACCAGGACATAAGGCTCTTGGCAATGGATGGCTGTTTTCCAATAAATACAATGTGAATGGAACGATTGAGCGATGCAAGGCACGCTTGGTTGTGCATGGTAACAATCAAACTAAAGGAGAGGATTTTAATGAAATGTTTGAACCTGTGGCCAAGCTATCTACAGTTTGATTTATTCTCAAAATAGCAGCAGAAAAAGGTTGGCTAGTCCACCAAATAGACGTCCATAATGCTTTCCTCCATGGAGATATCGAAGAAAGAAATTTATATAAAGCTCCCACAAGGCTACACATGCTTGGATCCTAATATATATTCATATCCTTATCTACGTGGATGATTTCGTCATTGCCTGTAATGATGCAACAGCTCTACAAGAATTCAAGAATAATTTATAAATCTGCTTCAGAATGAAGGACCTTGGAAAGTTAAAATATTTCCTCGGACTAGAGTTGGCTCGTAATGCTTCTGGTTTTCATCTTTCACAGCAGAAATACGCCTTTGAAATTATTTCCGAAACTGGTCTCCTTGCTGCTAAGCCCTCGACGGTTCCCATGGAGTTGAACCATAAACTAGCAGTCGTTAAAGGTCCTCTTGCAAATGCTCCACAATATCGCAGACTTGTGGGACGATTAATTTATCTAACCAATACTCGTCCTAACATAGCATATGCAGTTAATATATTATCACAGTTTATGCATAAGCCTCTCCTCCCTCATTTGGATGCTGCAATTTGTGTGGTGTATTAATTAAAAGGATGTCCAGGTCAGGGTATCTTCTTAGACTCCAAACCGAGTCTTCAGATCAGTGCTTACTGCGATTCAGACTGGTCTGCTCGTCCTACTACTTGGTGGTCACTCAGCGCTGACATCGTATTCCTTGGCGACTCACCAATCATATGGAGAATAAAGAAACAAGACACTGTCAGTCTCTCGTTTGCAGAAGCAGAGTATCGCTTGATGTTCGTCACTCTCAAAGAACTAAAGCATGTTAAGTGGAAGTTGCAAACGTTTGGCATTTCACATCCTACTCCGATGAAGCTCTTTTGTGATAGTAAGTCTGTCATTTACATTTGCAGAAAACCCAATGTTCCATGAGCGCACTAAACATATTGAAAGAGATTGTCATCATGTTCGTAACGTAGTTAAGGCAAAGCTTATTACTACAGAGCATGTGTATTCTAAAAACCATTTGGCTGACATTATTACGAAAGCTCTCCCGCATCCTCTCTTTAAATATCTGTTGTCCAAGTTGGGTATTCGAAACCTCACACTTCCAACTTGAAGGGGAGTAATGAGATAACTAATAATTCCTTCCTAGCATAAGTTTAGGAGATATATTTTCTATGTCCTTATCTGTTTAGGACTTTACTCGCTGTATAAATAGGGACATTGGCCATGAGCATCAATAACACAAATTATTACTTCTATGATCATTCCATTACACACCTTACAAAACTTTACTGATATGATCACTCTTTCAAGAATAGTTACTAGTATAGTTTTGAAATCTTTTAATGTTTTACTTATCTACAGGAAGAAAAAAAACATGAACAGAATCATAATCAAGCATTGTTATCAACGAAAGATGACGAAGCTAAGAGAATAACTATTCTAGAAAAATAGTGTATGTAAGGTTAAGAAAGTAATTGGGACAAACTGGATGTATAAATATTTACATTTTTTACAGCCGTATAGATATTTACATCTAATTCATTATAAATTGATATATATACAAATGTGACATTCCCTATAAGATGGAGCAAAGATATTGATATCCATCTTGCCTAGAAGAAATTTGAACTTAGTAGGAAAAAAGTGCTTAGTAAATAGATCAAGCATGAAGCATTCTCAACAAACCCATTTGAATTTTTTCACAAATGTTATGACAGTCTAGTTCTACATGTTTGGTGTGTTCATTATTGGCGATATGGAAAGCACCCACGTTATCACAGTAGAGAGAAGAGGGCTCTGAAGTCCGAATCCAAAGATCTTGGAATAAATGATCATCTCTTTCATAACAAAAGACATGGAGGTCATATTGAGCTTCAACTGAAGATATGGCTATTACATTTTGTTAACTGGATTTCTAAGATATGAGGGACGAACCAGCAAACATACAAAATCTACACATTAATCTCAACATATCAGAACATGAACCCAAAAGAATAATATGTGGTAGAGTTTCAATGATAGTCCTGAAGATAGGCTAGTTTTGGTATTTGCCCAAAAGAAGAATGTGTCGAAATTTTTTACTTTAGAAAATCAAAATTTTGCTCATTTATTTTTACCAAACAGCTTTGATATTATCAATATGTTTATATTGAATATATACGTTGAAAATGGATTAAAAACGTACGTTTAGACAATTAAATTCATAGACACCATATGATACCCGCTAAATTTTGAGAGTTGAATTATGTGTTGAAACCTGAAGTGTTTTAACTTTTTATGGTCAACTCTCCAGTAATTCTGATAACTGAAACTGAAAGAGAAATATATGTTTGATAATATTCCCAGAAGGATTTAAAAAAATATGAAACAACTATAAATGTTACAAACAAAAACAACTACAACAACGAGAAGACTTGGAAACTTCAAGCTTCACTCAATATGTATATTAAGGGTAGCTAGAGAAACAACATTGAGGCCAATAGAAAGTATGTTTAGTGTGTTGTGGACTTCCTTCACGTTCTCTTATTCTTGTTTCCAAACAATAAGGACAAGTAAAACAAGATCCTAAAGAAGATACCCCAAGCAAACGTAATCCACAAGCAATCCCATTTGCTCAACTGAGATATACCTTGCTGCAAAAGTAAGTCAGGCCCTGTTCTCAAGCATGTGGACTCTGTTATCTTCGTTCCTAAAGAGTTATCCAGTGTATCAAAAAGCTTAACCTTTATCGCGTCAGGCACTTTGGCGAAAAGGGTACCATCAAATACTTGAACTCCTCTTACAAAACATCGAGATGGGTCATCAAACTCATTGATCAAGACACCTTCATAAGGATACTTCATCAATGAAATGTAATGAAACCATATCCAGTAACTCGGTATCCGATCACGGTTAATGAAGAATCCACCCATTAGTAGACAGTATGAAAGATAGGAAATAGTGACCATGAAACTTATCATGACAGTCGGGATAAGACCAGATATGAAGGTAACGAAAGAGGATCCAGACCAAAAGGCTGCGTAGATAATGAGGCAGTAATACAAGAAGCTCTCTAGTCCACCACTTAAACCAACTGTCCAGAACGTGGTAACAGCAAATGCGATGGAGAGAGCGAGTAGCTGAGGCAGAGACACGAGAATGTGAGAGATAACGTATGAGTATGTCCTGTATGCATTGTGAGTTGTCTCTCTCAAGAAAATGTAACGTTCATGGATAAAGACAGGGAGGTTGTCTGCACAAGTGTAGAACATTGTGGATATGGAGAATGAAAAGAAAGCCATTCTCTCTTGTGCACCTCGTGGAGTGTTGTCCAGCCTCCAATATATAGTAGCTAAGATAAGACCAGTCACCAGGACCGTAGCGAGCCGTGCTCTAATAAGCTCGGGGGTGCGGGACCAGTTTTTCAGGTAACGTTTGGATAAAATATATGTCTCGACCAATGGCGTGTTTGCGTATGATACTGTCTCCATCGAAATGGGGTTGGAACTGGTCGAGCCGGAGACTAGTTTGCCTCTTGAAACACTTGTAACGATTGATTCTTTTAGAGATAAGGCTTTGTAAGGAGTGGTCATTGGGGTGGCCCGAGGAGATTGGTTTTGTTGCCATTTCTCGTTGAACTCTACTAACTCTTTGGTTCCTTGGGTGGATCCTTCTAGTTCTCGAACTATGTCAAGTGCAAACTCTGTGATGTTCCCTTTCTCCGGGACTGGATGTCCGAATTCAGACAAGAACTGAGGAAGACTTGTCGGAGATCCACTGAACACACTCTTGCCGTGTGATAAGATGATAAGACGATCAAGCAAGTCTATTATACGAGCGCTAGGTTGATGTATCGACATAATTACCATACTGCCACTACGAGCGATACGTTTAAGAACTTGCACCACCATAAAGGCGTTGGTGGAGTCCAACCCTGAAGTAGGTTCGTCGAGAAACAAGACGATAGGGTCGTGGATGATGTCGATGCCTATCGACACGCGACGCCGCTCTCCGCCGGAAACACCACGGTGTCCTTCGTTTCCTATTATTGTATCCGCCGCGTTTCTGAGCCCTAACTGGTCTATTAGGGCTTCAACACGCTCCATTTTCTTGGACTTAGACAAGCTTCTCGGGAGACGAAACTCAGAAGCGAACATAAGTGTTTCTTTAACGGTCAGCATGGGAAACAAGAGATCGTCTTGCATGACGTAAGCAGATATCACATTTAGGAGTTGAGTTTGCAAAACTTTCTCTCCGTTTAGAGTTACCGTGCCTTTCAAGCTACTCACTCGTCCCGCCAAAGCGTCGATCAACGTTGACTTCCCAGCTCCGCTTGCGCCGAGAACGGCCAAGATATCGCCGTCGCATGCCTCACCGGAAACATCGTTGAGTAGAGTTTTCACGGAACCGGCCTTTCCCCGGACATCGTAACAGAGATTATTGAAGGATAGGAGATACGGCACATGTCTTGTTTCAGGGGAAGTAAGATCCAATATGTGATGAGCCAAAGCATCTTCGCCGGAGACTTTCTTCCGGTCACCGTCTTCGAGAGCTTTCAGCAGTTCGCCGAGTGTTGGTGACTCCCAGCCGCCGTCGAGAGAGATTTCTTGGGATTCCGCTGCAACACGTGGCATCTTGACAGCGAAGCTAACGTAGTTTTATTGGAGGTGAAGAATCACTGTGCATGTGGGAACCCTGATTAAATCATAAACATCTATTTAAAAAAAAATCATAAATATATCTTTTATATAGTAACATGCATACGAAATCTGGATTCAATTTTCTGTATAAAAATTTAAACTAATTACTTAAAATTACATTTAAATTTCCAAATAAGCTATATATATATATATACAAAGAACATTAATTAAAAAACTATATGTTTTGTTACTTGAGAATAAAGTATTGTAAAGATCATGAACAATAAAATGAAAGTAGAACTGGTATATTACTAAACTTATGAAATGGTGAACTTACGTGTTGAATTTTCAGTTATCTTCTCTCGGAGCCTAAAACATATCTGCAGTTCAGTTTTTGTTTGGTATGGTCACTGAGAGCTCTCTATTTCTCTTGTTTAAAGGGAACAGAAAACTCACTGATTATTTCAATTATGAAAATTTTAAATTTAAGTTAAATAAATTAAAAAAGAAATAAGATACGTGTAATCTTTAGCTAGTAAGAAACTCTACGAAAAATATTCGTGATTACTTATGTTCCTAAATAAATAATGGACAGTTGACAAAGGTAATTAATAATGAAATGATATGAATTCAAAGAATAATAATTTGGCGAAGAATGTGGATCGTAGAACATGATGAATGTTTCTCTTTATATTATTTGAGGATCTTTTAAAAAGTTGTAACATCAATTTTATATTAATTAAAAAATGACTGCTTATGTATTAATTCATTACATTTTCTAATTGATAACATGACAGCATTACAAAGAGTTTAGACAAACCTTGGTCTAAATTTGATTTCTCTTGAAGAATACATACGTACTAAATCATTAAAACGCTAACGTTGGCCAACAAAATTTAAAACGGTAATGTTTTCAATTAATTTCACGTACGATTATAATTAAAAAGAAAAAAACAACCATTAAAACATTGAACTTTTAAATTAAAGCCAAAAAAAATTCTTGATTATTTTAACTTTTATATTTTGTTCACTCGGCCATTTAAGAAAACTGAATATTCAACTGTTCAAATCGATTAAAATAAATATCTATTAACTCTTTAAATGATATTATTTTAAAAACTGATTAAAACATTGATCAAATAACGTGTTTTGTTTATGTAAAACTTAAAACAACTCTTTCGTGAAACCATAGTCTCAAATCAATTTCATCTTCTTCATTATAGTGTTACGAAAGAGATGCTTTAAGTGTTTACAGAAACAAAAAGACGTCGTTTAATCAATGTTTTAACCAGTTTTTAAAATGAAGTCATTTAAAGAGTTAATAGACGTTTATTTTTAATCGATTTGAACTGTTGACTATTCAGGTTTCTTAAATGGCCGAGTCAAAAAAATATGAGAGTTAAAATCACCAATATTTAAAATTTGGAGATTTTTTAGCTCAAACACGAATTAAAAATTTATTTAGCTTTAATTTGAAAGTTCAAGGTTTTAAAGGTTGTTCTCTCAATTAAAAAGTCCACTACTATACGTTATATAACTTTCCGTTGTCCTAACTCATTGAACATACAACACGTATTAGAAATTGAAAATGGTATTGGCCATTTGGCCCTCTCGAATTTTATTCTAAGGTTCTTTGGTTGCAATTTTTGGTTTTTCCAAAAATTCACCTACACCGTATGTAAATGATGAACAAATCAACAGAGAATTAAATAAATCAAATAAAATCAAAGTTTATGTATGTGTTGGAATAAAAATCTATATTGTGCACAATCAGCCTAGATCCATTCACTAATCGAGCAGTAAACCAAAATAAATATCAAGCGTTCATTATTATTAGGTTCAACACATAAGCAAAGTTATCAAGAATCTCTAAATAAGAAAGTTTATTGTAATTTTGTGTTGAGACAAATATATTACTGTTATACTATCAAGTAAGTATTTATGAAACAAATACAAAAATCCTCTTATATTGTATACAAAAAATATGAAAACTATTCGAGTAGAAAACATCAATAATATATGGATTTTCTATAGTTGATGTTGATTAAATATCATTTTAATTTCAATTGAACCGAAACATAAGCAATCAAATTATTTCATTTTTTAATGTTAGAATGCAATAAAAATCTTAAATTAGCATGATACACATATATAATCAGGAATATTTAGGTTAGTGTAATTTATTTTTTTGATAGAAAAAGAAAGAAAGAAATACGAAAATATTATCATGTATATCTATCGAATATATATGCTTGCTATATAATTCTTCAGAAGTTATATCTTGGATTTTAAATTGAAGACTATAAAAAACTTTGGCAACAAAAAATAATTTGACCAATTATATTTTTTTTTGTAGTTATGGAAAACTTATATTGAACTTTCTTAATGTCTCACGACAATAACTGAGATTCTTGGGCTAATTATGTATAGTGTTAATCTAACTATCAATCCTATATATATTGTCGACCAGAACTCACACTTACAATTATTGTCTAAATTATAAGTCTAACCCAAGTTGTAGTTGTCTTTTTTAATATTTTCATTGATCTACAATTACAATTACAAATGGTTCCTATCCAACATATATATGATTATATAATGAAAACATAATTGTATATATTAAAAAATTGAGCAGGTATAAATATTTAATTTGTCAATACTATATGCTTTTAATTTAAATTATATAAATTCCTTGCGCATGATGACTTATCCTAGTTTTTAGTATATCAAAACATAAACTGGCAAGTGTTGTACTGTTTCTTTTATGGACACAAACATGTATATTTCTCTCTATTCAGAATCGGCATCCCGTAAGTGACTATGAGATTGATTTTACATATGAGTTAGAGTTCTCAAACTGACCCAACCTTTTTTGTTTTATCTTCGTGATCTCTGTGTTATCGGAATTGACACAAAAAACCATACTAGCTTGTCTTTGGTTCAATAATATGAAACCGGATCCAAACCTGCATTTTGAACCAACTTTCCACAGTATTATATGGGTTGATTGGAACGAGACGTACGTAGCTTTATTTATTACTTCCTCCGTTTCATATTACTTGTCGTTGTATGGAAAAAATTTCGTTTCAAAATAAGTGTCGTTTTAGAGTTTCAATACAAATTCATTAATAAGATTCATATGTAATTGTGTTTTTATTTTTCTATTGGTTGAAATATTGTTACGTGTATAGGTAATTGTGTTTTTATTTTGAAAATATACAAATCATATGTTTTCTTAATATGTATGAATAAACCTAGAACGACAAGTAATATGAAACGGAGAGAGTATGCTGTAAAATTAATGTCGTAAATCTTTTTTCGATAGCTATTTAATTTATTTTTTTAATAATTATGGTGTGATTCCATAGGCTCTCTAGATCTAAAGACTAATCATCACGAAATTTGCATAATCCATATTTTTTTACCAATTAAAACATTTCAGGTGGTTAAGAGAATTCGAACCCATGTGGTACTCACAGCTGTGAGCTTTTTACTATTAGGCCAAAACTATTTGGTTGTTGTTTAAATTTTTTACTGTAAAATTTTGGTTGTAGGTTTGAGGAGATTTAATTATTTATATGTAAATTTTCTAAAGTCAATACATAAATACTCTAAATTAATGCTTTCTAAAGCTAAAGAAAAGAATTTTTAAAAATATGTAACTTTATAAAAAGATTTTAAAACATTATTGAAAAAGATTGTGGTTAAAAAAAAATTGGCTGCACTTCTAAAACACTTACGTACCAATAATATGTTGACAGTTAAGAATCGAATATCTTGATAACTAAAACCAATACAAAATGTTACGGATATGATTGAGTTCTAATAGCAGCTTATTAGCTAGTTAATTTTTATAAATATAGGTTCATCATTAAGTAGATGTGGGAATCTTTTATATATATATATGTGTGTGTATTGTTTAATGTATATTGGGAGACTGATCTTTGATTTAATTATTTAGTCTCCAATATACGTGTATAATGTATATCAAAATTCATGTATTAATTATACACGAACTAACCACAACTGCACGTGCTGAAAATGAAATTTAATTTTGTATTCATGTAATAATAGTAATTTGAATTCGATGTAAAAATGCTGCTTTTCAATATTACAGAAAAATAAAGGAGTAGAGATAAACTATCATAAATGTTACCGCTATACCACCTTTCGAGAAGCTAGCATTTAAAAGTTTAAAGCTTCAGATAATATGTACTTCTATACAAACATCATTTTATGCTGTAGAAACAGACTATACGAACTAAATTTGCATGTGGCGATTCATCAGTCATCACACAAGTATGTAAATGATATTATTAGTAAAAAAAAAGTACGTAAAACATATTAGCCAAGAGGTTTATTTTGTCCTGAATGATTTTTGGAATTATAAAATTTTATATCATACAGGAAAATTAATCCCAATCTGAATGTGCTGAAATGTTTGAAATTTAATTGTTTATATATACAAGTAATAATACTAATTTAAGTTTTATTATATAAAAATTTTAAGAAAATTTAGAAATTTAGATTAAATAGACAAAAAATGGCCACCTAAAATATTTCTTTCCCCCAGAAAACCCAAATTTTAATTAAAATATTAATGTTAAACTGTTGAAATATTTTTTAGTTTTCTTACCAAGTAGAGATACTTGTATAATATTTTTAAAGCTAATATGTAATATTGAAGTTTGAATGGTATCTCAGGCAATTAAGAAATCCTCTCAAAGGTATTTCAAATAAGCTTTTCTTTAAGAAAAAAACACCGAATAAAATATATATTTTCAATTTGTAAGATACTTACATAAATGACTTGGAAAAGCATATAAACACTTTCTTTTTCAATATTACAAAAAATACATAGAGATAAACGATCATAAATGTTACTACTATTAGTATACAACCACCGTTCCATAACTCACATACTTATTCGTAGGGACTACTACCTCTCACGTCCTCTTATTTTTGCTCCCAAACAGCAAAGCAAAGTAAAACAAGATCCTGAAAAAGAGGCCACATGCAAACGTAATCCACAAGCAATCCCACTTACTCAGTTGAGTAATACCTTGCTGTACAAGTAAGTCAGATCCAGTCCTTAAACATGTAGACTCCGTTATCCTCTTCCTTAGAGACATTCCCAGAGTTTGAAGGAGCTTAACCT
>MU107753.1:0-41196 GCA_012274485.2 Sinapis alba | reverse complement strand
CTTCTTTTGGTGCCAAGTAAATCTTGGGACTAATTCTTTGCAGTATGAATCCAATGGTTGCAGGTATTGTGAATGATGTATGCGAGACGGTCTCGGGCCTGCAAAATGTAAAAGAAACAGAAAATGCAGAAGAAGTGCTCTATTTTGGAATAAGTACAGGCAAAGGTCTAACGAAGTTCAAGTGCAAGAGCAAGGCTGACAAGCAGACATGGTTGGATAGCATCCGCAATCTTCTCCATCGAGTAACTGCTATTGAGGCTATGAAAACTTCACTCGAAACTACAAACATTGGCGAATAGTACATAAGTCATATCTTGTGTTAACGTTATATTGAGTACGTGTAGTGTTCTTTTTTTTCATCTTCTCTTGTTTTAATGCCAGTTGTAAACATTTTTCTTTGGAAATAATGAAGATGATTATAATAAGGCCTCACCGGAGGAATGTTTCAGGTGGGTTGGCACAGCTTTTTCCCAGGTGAGTTCCTTCTGTCTTTCTCCACTTAATACTCGAGAAAACTCACAAACATGTAAACAGTAGTAAGTAGTCATCAGAAACTGATAGCGACTAAACAAACACATAAAGAAGCTTAATGTATGAAAAAGTAATACATTATCACAATTATTTCAACTTGGTTCAGAAACAGTAAAGAACATACTATTACCTCTTTGCTTTCTTGTTAGTATCAACCTTCAACATCGGGGATCTTGTGCTTCTGCTTCTTCTGCTCTGAGTTTTCTTTGGCTGAGTCTCTTCGATGTCTTGAAGCTTGTAGTAGTGAGGAGCTATTTCAACAAGCCACTCCGGTTTCATCTCAGTTATATGCCTCATGTATTCCTTGGTAGTAAGTACTAGTTCATGATACACCAACCACTTCTTAGGTGACGCTCCAAATAAGCCTGAGTTAGGATGTACATAAACCGTCTGAGGTTCTCTCACTCTTCTGTACGATCCATCCTTCTGCAACTTTGCAGAATGCGGAAAGAAACCAGCCACGATCGCCTTCTTAACTGCGTCTAAATCATCAGAGTTTGAAGTAAGTTCCACTCCAATCTTCTTTAAAAGTCCAGCTAGCTGTTCACGTATATCTCTAGCTCTTCTCATACTCTTGCTCTGGATGTAGTTCTCGTAGCACCATTGACTTGAGTAGTTCATTTCCTTCCACGAGTTGTAAACTCTTAGCAATGCAATGTGATCACCAACGTTCTCTGTGTAGAAACTCATCCGGGCATTGTCAGCGAGATACTGTTGGTTCCTGCTTGGTCGGTAAAAGATGGAGCTCCCTGTAGACAACATGGCGGCTATAGTGATTATCTCAACCGAGCACTTGTACTTCTCTGAACCAACAATCATCTTTGATAGCATTGGATCAACGGGAAACTCCACCATTCTTTCTCCCAACTTAGTAATCTCACCTTTTCCATCCAAAGCACCAAGAGCGTAGAGCAACTCCAGAGCCTTAAATAGAGAGTTCTTAGGTGGAGGATCCATGAAGTCGAAGGTAAACACATCTTGGATCCCAACACTCTTCAAAGTAAGTACAACACTTGCTAGGTTTGCTCTTTGCACTTCAGGTATCGTTTTGGCTTCCAAGTCCTTCACGTTGTACAACCTGAAACATTTACCCGGCCCGGTTCTTCCAGACCGGCCAGCTCGCTGCTCTGCAGAAGCCTTGGAGATGGGAGTTTCAAGAAGTGACTCCATTCCGGTTTTTGGGTTGTATGAGTTGATCTTGCAGTACCCTGGATCAACCACGTACCTGATCCCATCAATGGTTAACGATGTTTCTGCAATATTAGTTGCTAAGACAACTTTCCGTGACCCTTTAGGAGCTGGATCAAACACTTTTGCTTGTAGTTCGGTCGGGAGATTTGAGTAGATAGGACAGATAATGATCTCAGAGCTCTTTGAACCCAAAACTTTCATCCTTTCCTTCAACTTAGTTTCTGCTGTTTCAATCTCTTCTTGTCCGGTAAGGAAAACTAAAACGTCTCCAAGTGGCTCGTTCTGATGAATCTGAAACACAGTGCGTACCGCTGTCTCCAAGCGGTCTGGTTCAGGACACTTTTGGAAGAGCTTCTCAATTGGGTATCTTCTTCCCGGGATCATGTAGATCCTAGCCGAATCAAAATACTCAGAGAACTGTTTAGCTTCGAGCGTTGCACTGGAGATGATTAGCTTCAGATCAGGCCTAAACTTTGCTAAATCCTTTACTAATCCAAACAGAATATCAGTGGACAACGTTCTTTCATGCGCCTCATCAACAATAATGACACTATAGCTATCGAGTTTCGGTTCTATGAGAAGCTCTCTCAACAGCATCCCATCAGTCATGTACTTAATAACTGTTCTGTCTGAAGTACAGTCTTCGAATCTAATGGAGTATCCAACCTCATGTCCGAGCTTTACACCTAACTCTTGAGCCACTCTGGAAGCAACGCTCATTGCAGCAACTCTCCTAGGCTGAGTGCAACCAATCTTTCCACGCTTAGTGTAACCAGCTTCTTGAAGATACTGCGGTATCTGCGTTGTCTTCCCCGAGCCTGTCTCCCCAACAATCACAAGAACCTGATTCTCTTCAACGAGTTTCAGCAGTTCATCTCTGTACGCATATATAGGAAGCGACTTCCTATCTTCCTTAGCCCTTTCTGCAACAGTTCTTGACTCGTCTTTCTCAGCTTCCACCTCACTAGATGTCTCAACGAAGCTTGTGACCTCATCAAACACAAACTCAAACCCATCATAAACTTGCTTCTTGTCCTTAGAACCAAACCTCAACGTCGCCTTATGAGCCTGATGATCCTCCCAAGCTTCTTTCTCCGTCTTGCCTATCTCTCTCGTCATCTCACCACACCGTTGCCTCGCAACATCAAATCGCTTCTTCTGATCAACGCCACCTTTTAGATCATAAGCATCTGGAATCTTATAATAACTAACATCACCCCACGTTGTGTTCAACAGCTTATACAGTTCTTTCTTGTATCTAAACGCAACTTCTTCCTTCTCGGTGAGTTTCACACCTTCAAACCGTGAAAGCTCGAACTCTACCTGTTCCTTAAACTCCCCCACCTTCTTATTCTCCCTCTTCTTCAGATACTCTCGTCTCGCTTCTTCCCTTAACCTCGCTATCTCATAGTTCCCTAAAACCTTACCGTCATCTTCTTCTTCTTCTTCTTTCTCTGATTCTTCTCTGCTTCTCTTCCTAAAACTTTTCTTTGCGATATTCAATTTAAATTTCACAGAGACAGAACCGAGAGATGTTTTTTCCTCCGACACAAACCTATCTACTGTTTCTTCTATTATGTCTAGATCCATATTCACAAACGATGATGATCGTACCTGAACTTTCGAATGCATCTCGACGGTCTTCATCCTTCGATTACTTGAATTGTAACGGAGATTGTGAGAGCGCAAACCCTAATTATCGGTGTTGGCTCCGATTGGTGTATCAACGAAAAAGAGCAGAGTCCCTCGTATATATATTAGTTCTCGTATGGACGCTGTCTCAATGGGAATTTCCTCTTTTTTAAAAAAATTTTTTCTCTGCCCCGTTTTTTCCCTTTTATTTATGGATATATAAATGAGAAAAGTCAAGTCAAGTATACGTGATAAACAAGAAAAACACGTGTGTGATATCTTTTCTTTATTGCTTTTAAAACGTGAAAGAAATCAGATATTTAGTTTCAATTTAAAATATTTCCTCATTTCAAAATGTAACAGAAGTTTTTGTTGTTTTGAAATAGATTTTTTTTAATTTTCCTAAATAAATTTTAACTCTACTAAAAACGATGTAAACATTTATATTTTGTAATTTATTTTATATTGATTGCATTATTTTAAATATATTTCAATAATATTAAAATAAATCTTTTTTAACATATGTGATTTTATCAAAACATCATATATTTTGAAATAGAAAGATTATAAAACTTGTTTCTCATTAAATATATGTTCATTTTTAGAACTAAATATACATTAATTAGTAAAGTTAAAGATAAATTTTGTCTTAGAGAATTTCTAGTGGTTATTCTTATTTTTATTCAATTTAAGTATTTTTATATTTTTTCTTAAAATTTTTGTTTTTATCCAAACCAAACCGCTATAATTCGATATTTTATGGGTTTTAGGATTCAATACAAATTTTACTAAAACTAGAATAAATATTGATATTTTATAATTTTTTATAATTGATTTAATTTTTCTTAATTTATATTTTCATAATATTTTAAGTAAAATGTGTTTAATTTGTCTAAAACATCATATTTTGGAATATAGGCAAATTTAAAACATGTTTCTCAGTAAAATATATGCTCAGTTTTCTAAAACCAAATGAATACTAATTAGTAAATTGAAAGATACATTTTACTTGGAGCAACTAAGTCTAATTGTGTAAAAAATAGTTTATGTAAAAAAGAATTCATAAAAATCATAATCTCATCAATCACCTTCCACTAAATATTCCTTAAATCATTCCTACCATTAACTCAGGAATAAGATTGATAGAATGTACTGAGGATGAGACATGTTCAAACCACAATTTATGTTATATATGGCTGAAGAAAAGATACAGAACGGAGAAGATAAGCGAATAAGGTAGTTGGGACAGAAAAGAAAGCAGAATGGTCACTCTCCTCCAAGATATACAACTGAGAAGGTGGCCACTTCTCCACCACACGGTCTTGGCGTTGAGGATCAAATAGGTTATCCTTAGCCGTCTTGATGTAAACTCGAGGAACTTTCTCGGCTTTAGGGTTTGGAGCAAGCTTATCAACACCTCTCAAAGCCCGAATTGGAGCTGGTCTCAACAACTTGGATGCCAAACTTACATCCTACCAACAAGGCAACAAGCATATATGTATAGATTACCCCCATTATAATAATAGTGGTACTGAACATGACTGTGAAGTAACTAAGAGAGTAACCTCAAGAGGGCTTTGGCTATAGTAATAGTGACGTCTAAACTCCTCCTTCATCAACATGCCAGTGGGTGGCTTATCAGCGCCTTCACCGTATATGAACTCCCATATGTCTTCTTCTCCAATAGTCATCTTTAACATATTCACAAGAGTTCATTACCAATAGTCATTAATTAGTTTAGCTTATAACAAAAAAAAAGAGAGATATAAGTACGGGAAAGAGAGTCACTCACGAAGTCATGAGGAGAAGAGGTGGATCCGGGTTGAACCATGTCAGCCGCGAGGTAAACGACCATGGAGATTTTGTCTGTGAACTTGCATAGAGCTTCAGTGACACTTCCTCCGCCGATGCTATGTCCCACGAGTATGATCTTGTGGTGAGGAGGGAGTTCAGACAGAAGAGAGAAGAGAGGACGGTTATAGTGGTCGAAGTCGACGACGTTGTTAGAGTCGGTGAGGTTGATGCCAGCTCCGGTGAGGTCGACAGAGGTGGCTTTGAATCCGGCGGCGTCAAGAAGAGTGGTGAGTTTATACCAACACCAAGAACCGTGGCTGGCTCCATGAACAAATATAAAGTGAATTACGGAGTCATCACCACCGTCTCCTCCTCCCATCGCACTTGTGTCTCTTTCTGATCTATACGTTTAAGGCTAACTCTAGTATCCACTTGGTTTTAACACAAAACTGGATGCGGTTTGGTCCACACTTTGTAGATGACAGTTACAACTCCATACCATCTTTATATTCTCTTCACACTATGAAAAATCTACTGTATATGGAAAAAGATATATAAAAACAAACAAAACAATCAATACAATTTAACATTTTACAAAGAAAAAAGAATCAACAAGCAATACCGAAAGACACACACAAAAAAGAAGACGTGGACGTAACTGCATCTGGTCATGTGTCATTCCAAAACTTTCTTGAAATGGCCAAATAAATTATTATAATTTGAAGAATTAATTAAATATAAATATAGCCGTCGATAATAATATTTTTGGCTAAGATACGAAGCAAATCAGAGATTCCAAAAAAAAGTATGATAGATCCGTGTCCATTCTACATGGCATCATGCATGACACTAGATAATGCATGACACTAGATCAAACAAGATTAGCTGGGTTTTGGCTCATCAAGAAACTGTAGTTAATATATATTGGGCTGTGAAGTAAAGGCCCATTATAAGTAGTGAGTGAAAGAAACTCACCTGACGATTCTCACCGGAGTGAAATCTAGATCTCTCTTCCCTTCTACATCGAAGATTGGTTCATCGCCGGCGGAAGGTGAAATCCTCTTCTCCGACGTTATAATGCCGGTAAATTACTCGTTCGTTTCGTAATCCCGGATCTCAGATTTCTGATTTCCGCTTTCGATTCTCCTTTCCGTTTCCCCGCGGTCACTTTGGTTCTACTTGACTTGTGGCGTATTTGCAGTTTAAGACGGTGATGGAAGTGGAGCCACCGAGTCTGATACGGTACTTGATCGGATCGGCGGTGATGATGATCGGCGTTGTGTTACCAGTTGGTTACATGATGTTCCGCAACAAGCGCGTCCCCTTCTCTTCTTCTTACTCTAAACAGACGTAGGTCTGCCTTTTCTTTCACTCTCTATGATTTGCGATAACACTCACAGCTTTGAGTTTCTTAGAGATAGTCTTTGATTTCTCAACAGGGATGAATGAAAATGATCAAAATCGCAGTGTTGTAGTCTTGTAGATCAACAAAAACATCATTTAGTTTGCCCTGAAAGTGAAAATCTAAAAAGTTTTCTCTTATGGGTTTTAAGCTAAGTTTAGTAAGTCAGTGAAATGAAATTAGTATTTGTTTGTTTCCAGTGAGAATACCATAGAGACATTTAAATGCATTGTAGAGACTGAAAGCTTCAGTTTATTTTTGAGTGTTTGGATAGAGATCATGTGGGGAATCAATGGTTGATTGATAGATAATCAAAATAGTTATACTTGCTCCTCTTCGTTAAGCTTGTTTAGGCTATGAAAGGAAGGTGTGATCCTTTTGCTAGTCAAGTCACTCTCTGGACTTTTATCATCCTCGACTATTGGTACTGATGCTAACGTTAACATTTCAGGAACAAAGTTTTGATATAGAGAGAGGCAGAGACTGCGGTTGAATTCAACTGGATTTACAAGGATGATGACGTATTGATTGTAAAATTATGAGGGTTTCTTGTTTTTTACATGGCTTTTAAGAGATCCTTAGACAATGTGAGTATCTTTTTAATTAGTCTATTATGTAACACATCTTCTCTTCGGTGGAAAGATTTATATAGTATTGAACTTCGTTCGTTGTATCTTCTTGCTTTTTAATTTGGTTTTCTGTGTCTTTGTGGTAAATGAAATGTATTGACATTCATAAACTAGGATTCTATTAAAAGTTTCAATAAACTACAAAATGTAGTAGATATGGGGTTCATTCAATAGGTAAGGATTTGGCCAGCTCATGTTTGAGCATAATATGCAAAACCTGTAACGAGTGCACAATGACATGCACTCATTCCTCTTTCCACCTTCCCAATGCTTGTCCAACGCGGACTCTGTCTCCTTGTTTGACACAGAATCTGTAATCTGAGGAACTGCTTGAGCCGTCAGGTGAGTTTGCGGTTGGTGCTTGGAAAACAAGCACCACGGTTGATCCCATGTTGAATACACCTACCTGCGTCGTCCATTTACCAAAGACATTAATAAAAGAATCTTGTTACATTCCTTAGTACTTGAATTTGTATCTGTTATCTTCTGAAATCACATACCTCCTTTCCTTTCTCAAGCTTTACGCCATGACCTTGTGGATCATACACCCGCTCCTCTGGTGGCTCTGTAGGAAACAGCTTCTTCTTTGGCTTGTTTGTTCTTAGTTCAGGTTCGATGAAAAGCTGTGACAGCAAATATCAGTAATGTCTTTGGCTTATGGAGTTGGGATATGTAACGTTCATCAAACATACCTCAATGGATCCAATGTTGGTCGCACCAACAGCAGCAAGTGCCATAAAACCTTGTTTCCATATTCCTTCAAGCACGACCTGTTCTCAATAATATTTAACAGCTGATGATCAATGTCTGGAGATAAAAGAAAAGGCTACACATATTTGGTACGTTTACAAACAAATAATTACCCTTTCATTTTCAACATAGAGATTTTTTATCGTTCTTGTAGCACGCTCATTCACAGGAAACAACCGCCCTGTAAAAAATAAGTGTTTTTAGAGAGATACCAATAGTTACAAAGGTCATGAGAGATTAGTGAGTAACCAAACCTGCAAAGTGTCGTCGAACCAATGCATTCCAGTCGGCCGGAGAGTGTATCCGATGATAGTCCCCTGGTTTTAGGTATATCACACAATAATAGAGCCCCTTCATCGGACTGCAACAAAACTCGAGACTATAAGATGCAATTTTCTTGACAAGTCGCTGCTTAGATGTTATAAGCTTCACTGACCTAGCTGAGATGCTCTCCCGTAGTTTTGGTGATGCCAAAGAGACTCTCAACCAAGACTTGTCGCCTTTCTCTCCAACAGCTTCCTCTCCAGACTCATCCTTACCTTCAGGTACCATGGGAAGCAGAGAGTTTGTTCCGAGAAGAGCCGGTACTGAGTATGAATGTCCTTTGACTTGCTCGATCATCCCTCTGCTTTCTTTTAACTCTCCAAACCTCAGGACAGTGCCATCCACAGGACTAACCTGATTTTTTTTTCTTGAAAGCTTTAAAACAAAACCAAGAAAGAAAGTATGCATAAAAGAAAGTAACAACGTTCTTGTTACCAGTTACCAGACAACGAGGATCGGGGTCGATAGGCCTGCAACCTTCTTTCAAGCTGCGAACAAAGAAATCTCGTAGTGAAGCATATTCTTCAAGAGGCAAAGCTGCTTCTTCAGGATCTGGAAAATCACATTGTGAATCACTTCATCTGCATAAATCTTCAAACCAGCATCACAGGTATGAAAAAACAAAGTGATCATACTTGAATGGAAAGCCCGAGCCCATGCTTTATAAACAAACGGCCGCATCCAGACCGGAATTTCCTGAGAAGAAAAAGACCTAACAAGTGAAGATCATGTTCAGTAATAACCAGAAGTGCTTCAACACATAAGAAACTCACCACGCTCGTCAAAGAACCCCATGCTCTTGAGATGGATCGCAGAGGCAGAATCCCAAGGAAGGAGGCCTAGAATAAACACATCAAGAACTTAGAAACTTAATCGTCATTCAAAACTGAAGAGAGAAACAAAAAAGGTTTATACTTTAACATCTTGGTGGAACTCAAGTTCGATTCCCCTTTCCCGTTTCTCTTCAATCTGTTCATCAACCATTCAAAAACAATGCTAAGAAGAAGGCATACCAAATCTATAGAGAGAGAACCAAACCAATTGTGTTAACTATACAAGTGACACTACCTTCTTGTCTTCATAGAGACGGCGACCATGAAGAGCTCCAAGCATAAGGATAGTAGCCACCGTTGCTCCGGGCAAGAGAAACGCATTGCCTACAATGACCATTTTTGAGTTTTCTCTATGTTAAAAATCGAAGAAGGCAACAATAATCAAAGCTCAAGACATGACACAAGAATATTCTCTTAGCTTTCTGAGAAAGACAGAACCTTTACATGTGTTGTTGTCTGAAAAAGCAAAATAAATGATTCTCAATTGAACTCGAGAGCGCACAATCTAACAGAATTACCGTTTGAATCCCCATTTCCACCTCCTCCGCTTCCGCCGCCGAGAGAGCTGAAGGTTCGGCGATTGGAACGGATATTGTTAATGAAAGAGGTCAAGGTTCGGCGTTGACTATGGTGGAAGCGGCGAACGAATGAATAGCGACCAAACAAAAAAACATTCTGAGAAAATCGAGGTTTCATGGCCTTTTTTTGCAGTTGCAGAGAAACCGCTTTTGCTCTGAGGGGTTTTAGGGTAACCAAAAACTAGGGCTGGGCGCGGGGGGCAAGTACTTGCCGATTTTTTATTACTTATTACTTGACTTGACTTATCCAAATAATTTGATTTATTACTTGTACTTGACTTGCTCGAAACGAGTACTTGTTTTGTCGAGTACTTGCAAAAAAAATTGATATTTGCAAGTTAATTGCCTTGCCTTATTACTTGCCAAATCAAATACTTATCTCTTGATTATTTATAAAGTGAACATACAATTACATACAATGCTCTATATATTGATAAGAATTTTCAAATAAGTGGACAAAAATAAAAATAAACGTTTGAAATATTGAAAGCACACATGAAACTCATTGTTCCACTATTTTAATTTGATATTTTTTATTATTTTAATGCTTTATATATTAATAAAATTAATGATAAACGTGATATTTAATTTTTTTAAAATAAAATATGAATTTTATTAACTTATTTAATAATAGGTTATCTAGTATATAAAATAATATTGATATTATTGTAGTGAAAGAGAAAGAGAAGTATTATTTGTCAAGTAACAAGTATTATGTATATAATAAGTAACGAGTAACGAGTTAAATACCAAAAAACTAAACGATACTTGATACTTGCCTTGCTCTTGCAAGTAGTAAAACTTTTTGACTTATTACTTGCCTTGCCAACATCAAGTACTTGTTCTTTTAAGGCGAATACGGGCCGAGTCACGAGTATAAGGCGAGTATCGAGTAATGATGCCCAGGCCTACCAAAAACCGTTGTTCTACACGATAACCAAAACGACGACGTTTTTTCCCGCGCTTGCGGAACAAGTCAATCTTATCTTCATTGGGCCTATAATATAAAACTATATGGGCTTATTTAAGCTACACTATTCACATGGAATCTTTTTAGTTTGCTGAAACCAAGTTCAGGTTCAAAAAAGCGTCATTCGTGTTAAATTTACAAAAATGTCCTCGTAGCAGCTATGAATTTACGAAGTTGATTAACAACCACCGCAGAAAACGAATCCGTGGCATGATCTCGGCTCAGCCCGCATAATTTAATCTCCGCCGCATATGATCTCAGCTCAGAACCATAGAAAACATCTTTGCGTCAGTAATTCTTGATCGCCTCTTAGAACAATCGGTGCTCCCTCAGGTATCTATCGATCTTCCTTAACATTTGCTTCGTTTTTTTCCACTTAATGCCTGGATCGTAGTAGATCGGGGAATATTTAGGACTCTACATTTATTTTCTTCTTGATTTATTTATTTGTCGATAAATTTTGCGCCGCTGATGTGTAAAACCCTGATTCCTAGGGTTCAAAATCGAGTGGGGGGTGTAAAATGGAAGATGCAAAGAGGATAGTGTTTGTGACGGTGGGAACAACGAGTTTCGATGCTCTCGTGAAAGCAGTGGTCAGTGAAAATGTTAAAGACGAGTTGCACAAGAGAGGATATACTCATCTTCTCATTCAGATGGGTCGAGGAATCTACTCTCCACCCAAGGTTACTCGTCTTTGCTTTTTTTTTTTTTACTGTGTTTATAGGAATCTCATTGTATATCTTTGATCCCTTCAGTGTGATGGAGCGGATGGATCACTAGCAGTTGATTACTTCACATTCTCCTCGAGTATCGCAGATTATATTCAATCTGCATCTCTTGTTATTAGTCACGCTGGTTAGTTACAGCAACAGTTTCTGCATTCACAGCGACTTGTTTCGGTAATGTTAATCAAAACTTTCAAAAATTGATGCAGGATCTGGAAGCATATTCGAGACGCTAAAGCTAGGGAAACCGTTGATTGTTGTAGTGAACGAGGATCTGATGGACAATCATCAATGTGAATTAGCTGAAGAGCTTGAAGAGAGGAAGCATTTGTACTGCGCTCGTCCTCACACGCTTCATCAGACCTTGATGAAGATGGAGCTGGAGTCTCTGGTTCGGTACACTCCAGGGGATGGAACACCTGTTGCCCGCATTGTCGACAGGTTCCTCGGATTCCCTGATGATTGAACAGATCGCTTTTAAAAACAAGTGTTCTGTGATGAACAGTTTCAACTAATTGTGTACTAAACTGGTGGTTTTTCACATTGGACTTTGTTTCCGTAGATTCATATCTTTTGTAATAGCAAAAGTTTTTTCTGATGTTTGAGAGGATTATGGATAGCTTCATATTCCACAATCCTCACCTTTTGCAGACTGTAACTCGATTTCTAGGAAGAGATTATCAAGAGAGATCATATAGGCCTGGGGATCTGTAACTGAACATGTGATCCAAACATGAACCGAAAAATCTAAATCTGTATCCGGTCTGAGTTGTAAATTTATCCGAAGAGATCATTTAGGATGTTATTTCAGGTTTACCCTAACCTGAAATATATCCAAAAAATTATTTTCAAAAATTTAAATTAATTTCAAATAAATATTTAAATTTTAAATTACTATTTTGAATCTTAAAGAGAAATTCCCTTAGATAACCCCTTTTAGTTTGTTTGTCACAAAAATAGCTTTTAAGAAAGAAAATGACCAAAATGTTTTTTTTAGAAGCTAAAAAATTCATTTATATGCATTTATATCCCTAGGGTTAACTAATTTGCACTTTAGGGTTTAGAGTAAAGGGGTGGGTTTGGGGTTAGAGTTTCAAATTTCAAAAAAAAAATAAAAAAAATCAAAATTTCAAAAAAAAAAGTCTATTTTGGTCATTTTATTTTTTGAGGGCTATTTTTGTGACAAAAACTTAAAAAAGGCTATTTAAGAGAATTGCCCAATCTTAAATAAATAACTTAAATATCGATTATTTGGTCTGGTTATTAAAAAAATTATGAATAAAATATATTCAAAATTTTTACCTAAATTTGATCTGAACACAAATATTAAATGAGACTTAAGAAGTTGAACATGAAAACCAGTGATGTTACAAAATAATACAACACCACAGTAATATTCTAAAGTGTAAGTAAACAAGAACGCTACGATAGATTTAACTTGAAATAGGACTCACGATCAAACATTAGGTCACATAAACCATATTTCGGCCATCGATTCATTTAAGGTTCCAATCTATCATCGATCCATGGTAAAAAACGTGAGCATGTATTTCACATATGAGGAATATTCATGTTGTTATGCGTTACTTGGTTTCATCCCTATTTCCATTTCAATCAAAGTGAAAAGTTCCTATTTGTCAAGCTTGGTCCCTTTTATCTTCCCCAATTTGACAGGCATGATCTAAGGTCTGCTTGCCTTTTCCGAATGAGATCTTTCAGAATCTCTTCTACATAACGTACCATATGAGTGACCATTGAGATAATCGTCCTCATTTTAAGTAGAACCTATTCCCCTTCGCAGCCTCGGCTCTGGCTGTTGGGATCATAGAAGACTTTGAAGCTTCTCTCTCCCTAATAACCATTTTTCTATAATCTGCATGTAAAAGCTGAGTAGCTTGCCGAATTATGTCTATCTCCACCGCCTGATTGAACTATCTTATGGGAAGCCTAACGACTGGTTACAATGGTGTGATGTTAGTTATGAAAAGCAAGGCTATCCCTAGACTATAAAAAAGAATGCCCTACCACCTAACCTCTTCCTTGAAGACTCTGTATTGCTTGTTTTTGTTGGCGGACATAGGAATTCACTTCACACACTAGCCTTTATCTCATTCCTTCGTTCGTTGTCGGGTAGCCTCCCTAGTAGTAGCAAAGTACATACCCTTTGTAGCTGTGGGAGTATTCAACCTATTTTGGAAATTTCTCTCTATGCTTTAATAAAGAATCTCATCCATGTATAGAGATTTCCTTACACTTTGCACCTTTATTAGCAGCACGTAACAATAGCTTCAATCTTTTAGAATTGGCCAACACACCTATTCTAATATTTCAAGCTTACTGAAAATTTCTTTCTGGGCTTGCTTGGCTCGCTTTCCCGATTCTTTACTTGCTTGGCATGTTCTTTCTTTATTTCCTTGACCCAAGAATTCTCTCTTTACTCGTGACAAACAACATGTCCAATAAACTAGTGAGTGTGGTCACTCACCTGTTTTGTTTGCCCATATAATTCGTGTATTGCCGCACGACTTAATTACGACCACTCCTTCGGGAATAAGAGGCAATAATAGAACGCAATGTATAGAGTACTCCCTCATTTTTCTTCACTCCTTACTCGACAGTTCAAAGCTGACCAGAGTCTTCGTTTATCCTATGTGCACTATTTAGCTCTACCTACTTACATCAAACTTTTATTTATCTATTTTTTATTGATTGATTCCCAAATAACTTATTTCAGTCAATCTTAATTTGACAGTTCCGTCCTTTGATGAGTACCAAAACTTTCCAACTCACTTTGTCAAGTCCAGTAAGACACATATAGTAAATGAGTACAATAACTTTTTAGTACAAGAAATCCTCTTTTCCTTACTTTTGTTTTTGGGCTTTTTGAATTTGTTTCCCCAATAATTCTATTTTGGATGTGGGCTTTTCCATTGGGATTTGATGGATCAAAGCATTAGATAAAATGCTAAAGTCCAATTCTTCAATATTCTTCTTCTCCAGTAGCCCAGACAAGATCAGAAATTCCTCAATTGTCTTCTTCTCAAGTGGCTCAAACAAGATCATCTACCAGAGAAGATAGGGTTCAAGGTCTGACTCTTAGATATATCCTCTACTATGAGGTTGCCTATTACTTCACACCTTATGTGTTAAGCAAGAGACAAGTGGAGCTTTTTCAGCAAGCATCAATAAGTAACGAAAAAGACTCAATACTTCAAAACCAAAATAGGAACGCAATTGCATAGCCTCCATAATTTTGCAAAAACAAGAGTCATCAAGCGAAAGATAAAAGAGCAACAAGATGGAGAACCTAGAAGTTGATGAAAGCAGTAAAAATGAAAAAAGCACAAGTGCAATTAACGGTAACGGCGAAGAACGAGAGAGTTGTTCTTTTTCCATGTAGCTCTGCGAGACGGGCGGTTCTTGTGGTTGTTGTGACCCTTTCCGCGCAGACCTCTGTTCTTCTTTCCCTCGGATGTAAGTCCTCTGAGCTCACGGTGTTTGTGCACCGGGTTGCAGATCCAGTTGATTCTCGGGTCATTACGTACAGCCTTGTGTGCCGGGTCAACCAAGATGATCTCGTAGTACTTGTACGTCGAATCCTATTTCATAATAATAAACTTAGTACGTTAGTATCTATACCAAGAATCGCAAGGAGTGACAGAAGTAGTGTAATACCTCGTTGAGCCAGTAGGAGTTGACGACTCCGAGGCCGCCCAATTTCCTTCCGGCACGCTCCTCAGCAACAGAACGCTTGCTCCTCTGGAACTTGAGTTGGGTTACTCCCTGGTTTGTGGGCTTACCATAGACAATACCCTTCGGCACTGGCCTCTTGCGTCCACCACGTCTCACACGGACACGGTACACCACAAAACCCTGACACAAAAATCAATATCCACAACTAGTTAAGTTGCTTGACTTTTGAGTCCGAAGCAACAAGAATGATATACAATTCATAACAAAAGAAGAAACGTAAGATAAATCCAAGAAACCACATAACCAGTAACGGTTCTACATATCTCTACTAAAAACGCAAAAACACACAAAAAAAAAAATCAAGCAACAAGCTAAATAATTAGCAGATTACACAGCAATATCAATCAAATTCTTAGTATCTACACTCAAAGATCTCATTTTACCAATAGAAGTTATATTCTACAAAAAGTTATTTGACAGCAGAATTAGGGAACAAATAAGACACCTGCTTGGCCTTGTAACCCAAACGACGAGCCTTGTCGGGACGAGTAGGCCTGACGAGACGGACAATGGAAGGTTGCTGTCTGTACTCCCAGCACCTAACCCTCTGCACGAACCTCATGACATCGGACTGCTTCTTCCTCCATAGCTCAGATACATACTTGTACGCACCTACACGTTTCACCAAAACCATTAGTAATATTTCGCAATACCACATCCATATCACAGACATCAAAATAGAGACGCTAAATCGAGCTAAGAATGGATCTAAGACGTAAAACGTTTTACCCATTTTTGAAGTTTCGCAGAGTCAGCCGCACAGCACTGGCGCAATGAAAGGGTTTGTCTCTTTTATTTAAAGTGAAGGGTTAGGGTTTTTAATCCAACAGAAGCGCTACGTAAAATGAAACTGGGCTATGTCTTTTAAATAAAAGGCCCATTCATAATGGCCTTGAAGTTTCATTCAAATCACTACATGCTTAAAGCAAGAAGTCAACTAAGGTGGGGTATTGGTTTTAAGAATTGACTAGAATTAGAAGGAATCAGACTTTCAATTAAATTCTTGTGTTATTCAATCACAGATTTCATCAATTCCTTGCAATTCTTTTATTATTGGATTTAGTAATTTTCTAATTCCATTAAATGTTTGTGTTATTCAATTTTCAGTGGATTATATGGTAATTGTATTTGAATGGAATTTAATGGAAAATTTCTTTAAAATTGTAAATGACCAATTCTCTGCATTAATGTTGGAATTTTATATTTTTTATATATTGAATATATACGTCAAAATTATTGATCATTATAATAAAAAAGATTTGAAAACATAATTTTCATTATAAATTTACAAAATTTGTTATTATCTTGATAAATGATTATAAAATATATTATATCATAATTTTTTCCCGTAAAATTTTCTTATCCACAAATGGCTACATATTCACATAGTAATACAAAATTAATTCAACTATTACTATTTTTCACTTAGTCAAGTTTTTATTCAAATTTTTTTCTTACATAATTTTCACTTTTTATATTGAATAAAATGATTAAAGTTTTTGTTTACCAAATTTTTATAAAAATTTTCTCTTCATGTAAAAAAAATTAGTTTATAGAATTTATATAATTGATACGTATCAAAATTATTTGAATTCTTTTAAAATCCAAAACATCATAATTAGACAAATGCATTAAAATCTTTATCAAATCCTTTAAAATACCTTGAAAATAACTATTTATATCTTCAACTGAATTCTTTTAGAATCAGTTAAATTCTTCAATCCAATACCACCCCCTAAGTTTCTATATATAAATAGCTAAACATCTGTTCATACAATTGTGTTTTATTTATGATAATTAACCATATATCAATTGATAATAAATTAATTAAATCATGTCTTATATATTACTTTAGATTCTTTCTAACTTTTCACGTGAATTTTTTATCACTATTACGTCTTTTTAATATGATCGATTTTAATCATTGAATATTCTGATAATGATAAATATACTAACTTTTAGATCAAATAATTATTGATTGTGTTAAACTACATGAATTGAGTTTTGGATGCTATATTAAGTTAGATAAGTTTTTACTTGATAATAAGTAGATTAACTAATATCCCTTATATACTTGTTATGATCATTTATAACTTCCAAAAGACAATATAAGAAATTTATTTGTTAACTTCAGAGTGATCCAAAAAAATATTAATACATCTCCTAAATTGGATTTCAATTCAATATCGGCCAATAAAATTATCCTGTCGAATAGGCGTGTTGAAATCTTACATCATGTCCAATTGATTCAAGTCAAACGTTGATAAAACACGTATTACAAGAAAACAAGGTAATCTCTAAAAAAAAATTATAACATAAACCAATCCGCCGCGAATCCATCATCAATTTCTGACAGATTCTTGATAAATTTTCATCCTTTATATAATTTCCAAAAAATCTCGAGAAAATATTATACATATGATGTAACCATTGCATATACAAAAAAAATCCAACTAAATCTCAACGAAATATATAATCATTATGCAGACTTTTAAAAAAATCAAATTCTTGAAAAATTTATGACAAATTCTTGATATTTTTTTATTTTCATCTGGAATCCATCAAAAGTTTGTCTACATTCACTTATAATATCACATTCCTCATTGAAAACAAAACATGTCTTCTTCCAATTATTTTCGCTCATATATTGATGAACCTTATTATTAATATAGAGACAAATTTATTTTACACAAGAAAATGCAGATGGCATAAGTGCATTCATGGGGTTAGATTTCTACTAGTAGATCATCTTTGTTTAGGAGTACAATATTGTTACAAAGAACAAGCATGTGTTTGACTGCCCACCTCTTGAATTATTTGGTAGTGCTTTGTTGACCCAATAAAAATGGTGTTAAGAGGACACTAAAGTGTAGTGGGAATGGACATTATCCAATAGATGTTGTTGGAAAACACTACAATTTTCATAAATGAATATTTTATGGGATTTACCATATTTAAAAGATCATTTATTGCAACATAATCTAGATTGTATGCATGTTGTGAAATTCTTATCCGAAAATTTCATGAACATTGTTTTAAATTTCCAAGAAAAAATGAAAGATAATTTGAGGAACACACTTGATTTGGTTGATATATGTTTTCATGAAAAATTTCTTGTAAATTTTCAAGGTAATGATCATGTTGTCATGTGCCAATTGGATGCAGCTTCAAAATATGAGATTTTATTGGATTATATAATATGTTAAATTTACAGATGAGTATGTCTCTAATTTGCATAAATGTTTCGACAAAAATGAAATGATGTTTATTTTTTAAGAGTTTCATGATTGCCATGTTATGATGCATTGCTTCCTACCATTTTCATTTTCTGAACTATTAGTAAAACATTCATCAAACAATTGCATGTATAATTTACATTACCGTTATTAATGTTGTTTTAATTTGATTACAAATTATATATATACTTATTATTTTTTTGTTTTCTCTTATGCATGGATAATTACTTTCTTTTTTGATCTAAGCATGAGATCACTCATCCTTGATAGTATTCTAAATCTAAAGGAAAATATACATATGATTCCTTGCAACATTGAAAAGATAAATCCTTCAATTTTTGATATTATAGAACATCTTGTTATTCATCTCCTGAGAGAAACAACCCTTAGTGATCATTTCCAATACAAAAGGATATATATTTTCGACTGATATATGTTTCATCTAAAAAGGTCAAAACGTTTAGCAAGGTGGAGGGATCTATAATCACATATACTCAAATTTTGCCGAGTACAACTTTATATCTGAAGTCTGGACATAAAGTCAAACACCTTTTCGCCATGATGATGATAGAGGTGAATGGGAAACTTATTATGTTTATGTTTCAAACATGTTTACGGAAAATATAATGAAAAATCAAAGACTGAAGGCTTACTTAGAAAGAGTATACTCATTTGCAAACTTATTTTCTCACTAACTCTGTTGACATTCTTGAATATGAGAGGTACATAAAAATATTTTCAAAATAATATAACTAAGTTCTACTTTTAGTTGTCTAACATTCTTATTGTTTGTACATGATTTAATAGCACAAATATGCTTTACTTACAAAGAAGTCACAAAAGATAAACTTGAATTCCTCAGGAAAAATAATTTACAAAGTCAATTTATGATTATGTAGTGTTAGATAAATATTAAAATTTAATATTATACATTGTCTTTAACTACAACATATTATTTGTTATGGGTAACTACATGTGTGGCTAAAAGTGAACCATTTCTCGATTGGTTATATGAGTTTGTGTGTGGAAGAGCTATATGGTGAAGTCATATATGAGATATTGCATTTGATATAGCATTCATGGTTCAAAGAGGTGGACATTCAAGGACAATTTCTAATTTTGGTGTTTCGTTCACATCTGGTGACAATGTGTACACGCTAATATATGTGATACTTTGTAAATCTAATACCCTGGAATGGTTGGCTTGAGGAAAAGTGTTCTTATTGTGATTGGTACGGCAATTCTCTTGATTCGCAAGCTGATCAAGTATATTTATAAATTCATTTCTTGTTCAATAGTATTAATACTTTTAAAATATACTTACTAATTATCATCTTTTTCAGGTATGTTATCTTTGGTATCCTCGATTTAGCCAAAGAGACCATCCTTGGATGACAGTAACATCAACCAATTCAAGAGAGAGAATATATGGAGTTTCTGATCATGACTCGTTGCACAGCCTCTAATGTCACATAAATCTAATTGAGCATTCAACTGACGTTGCACTCTTTGTCGACTTAACTGAATTTGGAGAAGATGTATTGCATTTAGAATAAGTGTATAAAGTTGGAAAGTAGGTCGAAGATTCATATCTTTCTAATTATTTATCGCATTCAGAGTATATGAATTGTATGCATTTTTTTTGAAGGACTGATATTTGTATTAATTAGTAAGAAGATATATTCATTTCTTTTAAGTAAGCTTGTGCGTTCGGGTATCCAATTATGTTTGGTTCAAGTTCAATCAGGTTTTGAGTTTTATGGGCTATAAAATCAGCCTTGTTCGAATATTTTAAAACTTTAATTCAGATTCGATTTGTTTTTTTTTAAATCAATTTTATTTAGATATAATAATATATCACAAATCCGGTCGAACACATTTTAAATTCGAGTGTGATTTTAACTTGGATTTAAGTTACTGAAATACTTATTTGTGACTTGAAAGTATTCAAGTCAGTCCAAAAGCTTGGCAAATTTAAACAATTTGCATTGACAATTGGTCATTAAGAGGAATGAGACGCAACCAAGTTACAATTATCAACTAAAAAGCTATAAACACATCAAACATTGTTTAAACTTAAGAAATAAAAAATGTTTAAAATTAGCAAACTTATTCATTATCAAATTTAAAATGCAATTATCAAAACATAAAAATCTCAAATGAAAAGAACAAGTGTTAAAAATCAATGGTAAAGAGAAACTTTCAAACTTCAAATGCAATCTTAAAATTAAAGCTTCAAAACTATTCAACTATTGCACTCTCTCACTTGTATCCATGCGCTTCAATGTGAGTGGGAAGGAATTGAATCATTCATTCATCGGATACGTCTTTTCCCGTGACCCGTTTCATGTCAACAGCTGGCCATGCCCGAAGTCGTTACCTTAACCACAATGAGGGGTGTTCCAAAGGCAGGGCTACTGACTGGAGTGAAGTCGTAACAAGGTAGCCGTACTGGAAGGTATCAAATGAGGACATTATAGCTTCAATTTGATTCATTCAAAACCACTTACTAATTTTCATCCTTGTTATGGAGTCTAGAAAGTGCATGTCCCCCGATTAATTTAATACCTAAGAACTTACTAAAATTTTTACCTTTTTTGAAATCGTTGAATTCCGAATATGGTAAAGTAGCTCCTGTCACTCTCTTCCCTCCTCTGGTCGGATGAGAATTCCGAAAAATATGTTGAATCCTTTTCAGAAACATGACCTAAAATTAAACAAATCTTTAGTATCTAAACAAAACCGAACCATGTCAAAAAGATCACACACACACACACACACACATATATATATATATATATATATATATATATATATAGTATTCAAATATACATTGACAATGGAAGAACAACTAAGCTAAATAAAAACTTAAGTTTTTTTAGTTTATCTAGCATTGAATTTCAGCTAGAATCTACTCATTTGTAAGGATTTTTTTAAAATAAATTTGATGCCCTTATGAACCCATTTCTCAATACACATCAGAATATCTACCATATAGTGAGTTAAAACTTATATATGGTTCTAAATTATTACATATAGTATTAGAAGCCCTTTCTGATGTCACAAGAAGCTTACACTACAAGTATATCCCTAGTCATCTATGTGAAAACTAAGAACTTGATTTTGTGTACCTTCCACTAAAAAAGTATGTTAAACTCTTGTCTCATTGAAGTTTCAGATTTTCTAGAGGTTCCTTCGAGTATATTTTTAATTCATCAATAGAATTTTGATACTTATTTCAGGTAATTACACTGATTTCGAATATTTTTGACACTTATGGGTATTCCAGGTTCGGTTTAGATAAAACTCATAATCTGAAATACCATTGAATAAGATCCATTTGGATATTTATCTTTGATTCAGTTTGGATATTCAGGTTTTTTTTGCCCACCCCTACCTTTAAGTATGTGAACTATATTTACATATATTAGTAAGATCCATATTTTGTTTATTTTATGTAGACTATGTTTGAAATCCTCGACATAGTTGAACAAGTAATTCTCGACAAAATCTGAGACGACATTTATACATAAAAATATTTTTACGCTTTCGTTGGAAATTTCCAAGAAAACAACATTTTTAATATCTGTTGAGAATTCGTCATGAATTTTTGGATGGATTCGCGAAGACTTGAGTTTTAGGGTTTTAAATTAGGGTGATATAGGTCACACCCGATACATTAAAGATCAACGAGTACTATAATAGCACTGAAAATATCCTATGAGATAAAACAACATTCAATTATCAAATACTACAAAATGTATGTGTGGTAAATCAAAAGAACATAACTTAACGTTAACATATTATATACTTAGAGTATCTTCATAAATGGTGTAGTGACTTTTTTTGTTTACTCATAATTTCATTTCCATTCCATTTTACAGTAAACTATGGAGTAGAGTCGGAGATACTCTTAGAGCCATGCCTCGGTTGTAGAAAATATAGCTTTCACTTACGGCAACTGAAAAAAAAGTTAATAGAGCATCTTTTATTTGTTATTTGTTTTTGACCAAGTCATTTTCTGAATTATATTATTCTAATTTTTGCCTTTCTCTCTCAAACTCATATTTCCCAATCGGTGAATCACCTTTGTCTAACGTAAGTTAGTTTTATCTTGCTAGATTGTTAGAATTTTTTATCCGTGATTTTAATTATGTTGTATGGTTAGAATTGTTAGATTGTTCAAAGGGCAATTCTCTTAGATAGCCCTTTTTAAGCTTTTGTCACAAAAATAGCCTTCAAAAAATAAAATGACCAAAATAGACTTTTTTTTTTTTGAAATTTTGATTATTTTTTTTTTTTTTTTGAAATTTGAAACCCTAACCCCAAACCCACCCCTTTACTCTAAACCCTAAAGTTCAAATTAGTTAACCCTAGGGGTATAAATGCATATAAATGAATTTTTTAGCTTCTAAAAAAACATTTTGGTCATTTTCTTCCTTAAAAGCTATTTTTGTGACAAACAAACTAAAATGGGCTATCTAAGGGAATTTCTCTTGTTCAAATGTTAGAGTTCAAGAGTTGTAATGTTGAATTTGGATGAATGATAGGTTGTTAGATTAGTGTTTAAGATTATAATTTTGTGTAAGTTTCATATGACAAAACTTTAATTTTAATTTATATGTACTTTTATATTTATTAAAAATTAAAATATTTATATGTATATAATTTTGTAATTAAAATTCTTTTGTAAAATATATTTGTATATTTTGTGTAATTTTTAAAAATAAAAAAGATTTTAGAATATATATTTGGGCAATTCTCTTAAATAGCCCTTTTTAAGTTTTTGTCACAAAAATAGCCCTCAAAAAATAAAATGACCAAAATAGACTTTTTTTTTTTTGAAATTTTGATTTTTTTAATTTTTTTTTTGAAATTTGAAACCCTAACACCAAACCCACCCCTTTACTCTAAACCCTAAAGTCCAAATTAGTTAACCCTATGGGTATAAATGCATATAAATAAATTTTTTAGCTTCTAAAAAAAATATTTTGGTCATTTTCTTCCTTAAAAACTATTTTTGTGACAAACAAACAAAAATGGGCTATCTAAGGGAATTTCTCTATATTATATTTTTATTCTAAATTATATAAGTAAATAATTTTTAAGAAATTGTTCTTAATTGTTTATTTAATTTTTAAATTTACAAAAACGTTTAGTTAAATTTCTTATAAGTTTTAATATATTTTAAACTTTTATATCTTTAGTTTTAAAAACAGTTTTATAATTTTATATAATTTAATTATTTAAAACTCTTTTGTATTTTTATAGATTTGAAAACGTTTTTAAATAAAGTTCTGTTAAAAAAGTCAATAGGAAAAACAAAAATTATGTGAAACATGGTAAGTGTTTTTTAAAAAATAGTTTTCGTAGTTTTTTGTTCTATTTAAACTAGCAATTCCATTAATTATATATGTTTGGTGTAATTACTCAAATAACGTGATTACCAAAAGTCCTTTGAAGATGATGTATGGAGTGTCGAAGGCTTGAAGCATGCTTATCCGACATACATGGATATACTGAGGGATAACCGTAATATGTGGTTTCGTCAATTCATTACAAATACTTCTAACTTTTTAGAATTCTTGACTATTGACTAATATTTGTGGCTAATATTATGTTTTCTTATCAAGAGTTCACTTAGTATGTGCAACACACGACTCATCACCATTACGCGAAAGATCATTATAGCGGGTAGTAACCTGTCGGTAAAACACCGAAGTCAATCAACCCGGCTGTGTGGGAGGGATTGAAGAAGTATTTGGTGTTACCGATTGTGCATGCTGACCGGGAGCTTGTGGTCAAGTGGTAAAGAGAAGAGTTTGGAATGTCATTATATTTTAAGTTTGATCCATTTTTTTCTTATTATTTTACATGAATATAGACTACTGCTTTTCGGTCCATTTGAATATTTGGAAAAAGAATTATCTGTGGGCTACACTTCCCACCTAGAGATTAGGTCTATGTCTTTAATAGACCCGAGTTTAACCTGATTGTGGATGCTAATTCCCAGACCAACTCCGGTAACCTTATAGTGACCACGAAGGGAAATAAATGTATACCCACAACTCTGGGTTCGCCATTTTCCCTTCCATGGAAGAATAACTCATATTTTTATATATTTAAATAACTCACATTTTCTTTGTTTATTAAGTTTTATATTATTTTTATAGATGTAATAAAAGATGGTATTCCTTCGGATTGTTTGGAGTTGATGGTGAAGACGTAAACCAACAAGCAAACATGTCAAATTCAGGATCCAGTTATCAATGGAGTCGACCAGATGATCCAATTTCCAGTGGACGATACCTTATATACTTAGGTGTCGATGTCTGAGGATGGATCTTTTGTTTCCAATACATTGTCGCGAGAACAAATGAAAAACTTGTTATTGAGGTACATTTGAAAATATTTCAATTCACTTTTATTTTAATTGTAACTATTTTAATTTATTTTATTTTTCTCGGATATAGTTTTAGAAAAGGTCGACTGGTCGAGTTGAATTGTGGAGCACAATCCTCCTCTTAATTTTTAATATAAATAATTTTAATTATTGTTTTTAAAAATAGAAATGAAAATATATGGTTTAATTGACTTTTTTAAATAATAAAATATTTAAAAATTCTGGAAGTTAGAATGGCAAAATTTTGGTCATCCAGAACAATTCTTGATGAAACTGTAATGAATATCTGGTCTTCGGAAAACATCTTGTCGGAATATATGTCCGTTGAGAAAATTTCCGATGTAAAATTGGTCGTCGGTAAAAAATTTAACAAACAACAAGATTCATCAGAAATTTTTTCTGACAAACTTTTTATCGGGAATAATTTCCAACCACCACTGTTTTGTCGGGAGTAGTTCTTGATGGCCAATGTTTTTGTCAAAAATTCATGGAAATATAGTCGTTGAGAATTTTCAATGAATTTTTTTATCACAAATATATTCATCAAGATAGATCATTTCCGACAAATTTATAAAGGATTTAATTGCCAGAAATTACATATTTTCTTGTAGTGACATGGTGTATTTTAGTATCTCAAGCATCTTGTTTTGATCCAAATTAATTATTTTATTTAACAAATCTTAAAACCGATTTATTTTAGAATTTCAAACATCTGATTTTAATTTAATAACTATCATCTAAGTTATAAGAATATTGTAAAACGAGTGATTAAAACATTAAATGCCAACTACATGAGAGATTTTATGTTACATTTTTAGTTAAGAGTTTTTTACGGTAATTTTTGTAGCTGACAGATATTTTTATTAAAAAATTTGGTTTTAGTTAGAAAATTATATTGTTTTAAAACAACAGTATGCAGATTTTAATATTTCAAAATGCATAGCTTGATTTAATGGATTGTAGACAGAGAAGTTTTAATAGTTAAAATTATTATTTGAGGAGTTTTTTATACTAGATATTTAGTTGAATTATTTGAATAATCTTTAGTTAAGGGATTGTTTACTAATATATAACAATCTTAAGCCTTTAAAACAAATATATAACAATCTTTCTTATCCCTTATATATTATTTGAGAAGCATTATAATTTTTGAAGTATAAAACGTGTTATTACGAGAATAGTTTTCAAAATCCTTAGAATAATTAGTTGGTCAATCTAACATACAGTATAGTATTTATTAAACTAATTATATAATTAATTACTAACATATAAAAATATTATTCATTCTATCATTAAATAAAAGATACAGAATTATCTAATTTGATCAAAATATTATGATAAATATGATTTTAAATAAGAAATATATGATAATAATTTTTACATCCTTTATCATCTTTGTTTAATTTTATATTATTAAAATAAATTAAACAATCACAATATCCATATATAAACATCTAGATTTTTTGTATATGTTATATTTTTAATTTTTTAAAAACTATAAATTAATAAAAACTGTTAAAAATGACACTTAGAAAATTTTGTGATCAATGGTTTAGTTTCTCTTAATAACAAGATACAAATGTTCATAAAAATACATGAGTAGAAAATCTTATTTAATATATATATACATATATATATATATCATTTAAATTAACTATATACCACATAAAATACATAAATATTTAAATTTCAAATTTACATTAAACAAGTACTGAAAATTTAATATTTTAGTTTCAAAATTGTATTGAACTTGTAAAAATAATTATAAACTACCAAAAAATATTAAAAGTTCCATAGTGAAAATTTTGTTATCAATGACTTAAAATTATTGTTATAAAATAATAGAAATGATCAAAAAACTATATGAATAAAAATATTTATTTAATAAATAGATAAAATGATTGTTTATATTTATTTACCATAAAATAGATAAAAATGATTCTTTTATAATATGTAAAAGAACGCAAATAAATAATAGTACGTAAAACTATTTGTATACACAATATTCATCAAGTGCTAAGCCTCATGAGTCATGATAATCTCATAATAATCTCTCATAGCTTCATGTTTAAAACGATTTTCTTATATAGCAGCACGGGCACATAAACACAAGTAACAACTATGACAAGTTAAACAAGACTTTTCTAGTTGAACATACGAAACTGTGTACGCAATGTATTATTGTTTTTTTTTTTTTGTCTTCTATAGTCAAATGTAAACAAGAAAATTGGTTCAAATGTTATAATCATTTGTACATGTGTCTATTTCGTTATTTTGTTTCTATATATAATCACGTCAATTGATCCATTAATATATGAAACTTTCTGAAATATGGGCTGTCCATTTGGTTATATTTTTGTTTTGTTTTATGCTTTATTATTTTTTATCATACTATTAATTTTCTCCTTTTCATATTAAATGTTATTGTAAAAAAACATTTCGTTACAAAACAAGTATCATTTTAGCATTTCAATTCATAATTTATTAATTTTATTTTTTATTGGTTGAAATATAGTTAGATATATGAAATGATGTTTTTATATAGAAAATATATAAAATTAAATATTTTTTAATATGTATATACAAATCTAAAACAACATTTAATATGAAACAGAGGAAATACTAGCTAAACTTCCTGATATAATATAACAGAAATATGTCAGATATATTATTATAACAAGTTTTGAAAAGATTAATTTTGTCTAGAATGCTGCATATTTTATTCATAACTATTACACAAATAGTTAGTATATATGTGTTTCTTTTGTTCACATTAAAACGTATTTCTTAAAAAAAGTATTTTCACATGTGAGTATTACTTTTCACATATAGGTGGAAAATAAAAATCATATATATTGTCAAAAATAAGTTTTTTTTTTTTGTGGTATAACGTCAAAGGATATTGTTATTATTTCTTGATGGAGATCCAAATTCAAGATCTTACAAGGTCTTTATACTTTTTATGGTATAATGTGAAAGGATATTGTTATTAGTTCTTGATGTAGAACCAAATTCAAGATCTTACAAGGTCTTTATACCTTTTATGGTATAACAAAGTAAACATAAGAATATGGAGGCTTTGAGTGATTTATTTTCTCAACAACACATTAGGCTATCATTATCCCCGGTCTCTTAACCAGGGTTCTTAGCTTTGGATAAGAAACGGTTTTTTGCTTTTCTAGTTTTTTAATTAAGAGAAACTAAGAACCGTCTCTTAAATAAGAGATATAAGAGTTGTTTCTTAGCCGAAATGTGTAAAAACAACAACATCAAATCATGAACTAAAAACCTCAGTTAAGAGACCGGGGATAATAATGCTCTAAAGAGGTACTACAATCTTTAGTAACGATCGCCGATTGTCACGTGTGGGAAAATAACGTTTAAATGACTCATGGGTTATTTTTTTCAACGATCTAAGTGAGTCTCAATACTACCGGAGCGTGTTATATATGTAAAAAGGTCCCATCGATTCTCTATGGACAAAGAAATCTTAGTAATTCAGTGGACAGGATGGCCGAATAAATTCATGCTCTTGTAAATGAAGTTTACAAGATTATGGAATAGTTATATATATTTCTCGTTTCTTAAGAAAATATATTATATATTGAATTAATCTGTTGAAACAAAAAATTTAGATCCGGTTACAAGATGGTTTGAACAAAATTTCTAAAAATAATCTAAAACAAAACTAGGTTCGCCCACCCACTAAACCTGACACGTTTTGCTAACCCATCTTTCGAAATTTTCTAGAATTGGTTACCGTTCTCAACCATCAACAAACCACTCAAAGGTGAGGTTCTCCTCATTGCCTCGAATACCAGGACTTCTTGTATCGCCTCCGGAGTAGCTACCTCCTAATGAGCTCTACCGAGCTTATAACCATCTCTAACAATGACGCTCTAGACGACTAATATGGGAGGGCTTCGGATTCCTAGAGACTTGCAAATGCCCTCAAAGCCACACAGAGTTTGAAACCGCCTCCCAACCCAAGCAAATACCTGCTACTGCCACCCCTAGACTGTACAAAGAGGGTTTGACCTCCACACCACACACCAAAACCGAGAAGGCGTCAACAACCTGCACAAAATCAGTCATCTATGCTACCAATGAGGAGGCAAGAAGCCCTTCACCGGCACTGGGATGGCAACTGAACACAAGATAGACACCACCACAACTAGACCAAAGCCAGGACCCTTTTTTAATCTTTGAGAACCAAAGAAACGGTGATAGTGCTTCACCAAAACATCACTTGTGTCAACAGTGAGAACAATGATTTAAACACAAGCGCCAAGACTCCAATTTTGAGTTTTTAACTTTGGTATAAGTTGTCTAGTTTTAGGGTCTATATTATGTGTTTTAGAATCGTTTTAGAGTCTTTACAAGTTCAAGTACATTTTGGAGCATATTGGAGCATTTAGAGCTATTTAGAGCATCAAAAGAACTGAAACTGAAAAGATCATCTAAAAACTGCACTTGGTCGACACTAACCTGGTGTAGGTTGACTATTCTGGAATCGGTCGAAACCCCCTTGGTCTTGCTCGGTACCCAAATTTATAAAATTGTGCAGATGCGCTAGAAGTTTAGGAACATATAGAAGTCTTCTTACCGATGAGCTTTAGGGATTCCATGAGCTTAATGTCAAATTGATAATCATTGATTTCTAGGGTTATCACAAATTTCTACACCAGGATGACTTGTAATACTAGGAACTAGAGTAGTTAACTAGAACCTAGAAGGCTAAAATCATAGGATTATTATGAGACATGATAGTGTAATCAATACATGATTAACATGAACTTTAATCTTGTTATTGCTTATATATCTGCTTTGCAACCTATCTTTTTATTACTTTTTTTTTTACATTATGGCTTAGTTTAGCTTGTAATCATATGTCTATTGTGTGATTCTCAGTCCATGTGGATTTTATCATTAAGTACTACGATAACAGTCTTATTTGAAAAGAGTTGTTTGAGGTTAATTTGAGCATATCAGATAGAAGGAAAAATAAATAACTTTCATAATGCTCTTGAATAAGTTCAAAATGATGACACTAAAATACATTAAGAGGATTTGGAAGTAACAAAAAAATTAAAAGAAATTTATAGGGGTGAAAAACTTTATTGGAAACAAAAGAGAAGGAAATCCACAAAGAGATTATAATACAAAATTTAATCAAACTTTAACAAAGCAAAGATAGATTCAAAACAATATTATTGGTCTGTGTAATGATCCTGATGACTGGGTATCCATAGAATCAGAGGTGGAAAGAGTGATATTGGATTATTTTGATGAAATATTTACATCAACGTCACCAACAAAGTTTGGTTATTTCTTAAAAGATATTCCATGACTAATGTCATCACCAACATATGGCTGAATGCCATCGCAACCGAGGAGGAAGTTAGGTCGGTTTTATTTATGATGCACCCAAAATATCTCATCTTTCGAATGGAGTGGCGGCTTTGATTTTCTAACAATATTAGTCTATCATTAATACATATATTCTGGATGTGGTTAATAATTTTCTAGGATCAGGTTTTTAATGAACGGCTAAATATAACAAAAAGTTTACTAAGGCACTATTGGCAAAAAAAATATGGGTTTAATTGGTAAACCATATTCATTGTTTGCAAAAGTTTTTAAAGGGAGATACTATTGGAGTTCACAATTTTTATCCAATAAGATCATACTCACCATTATATGGTGGAGAAGTACTACCTCCGCTTAATCTATGTTTAATAAAGATTCAATCAAAAGAGTGAGAATATGAACATCAATCTCAATATAGAATGATCCATGGATCCTTACTCCTCGCTCGAGATCAGCAATATTAGAAAATCTATTTTAATTTCATTGACAAACCATTCAGCTATAGTGGCTAATTTGATACATCTTTTGAATCATACATGGAATATGGATTTGCTAAATGCAATCTTAGTGTTGGAGGATGTGAATATCATTAAAGGTATTGTACTAAGTCCTTTCTCCTAACAAGATTCATGTGGATGTTATTTTACAATAAATAGAAAGTATATGATTAAATTGAAATACAATATAGCACAATTGTACGGATAATCGAGACCAAGACAAGTTTTCAAGGGACCAGACACAAAAAATTATTGGCTTTTTCATGGAAGATCATGTATCTTCCAAAATTAAAATATTTTATATGAAAAGTTAATTCGAGCTATCTATTAGTTAATAGGAATTTACTGGACATAGAATTAAGTGTGTGGCCAATGTAGGCGGAGGGAGACATATGAAGAATCAAAATGTCCACCAATGGTTTAAACATGGGCACCTCCAAGCTTCCTTCTATATCAAGAATTTTCCCAATGTCCTCGATTTATTCAAACATGGATTATCTTTTTGAGATTAACAAAATATAATGAAGATGGATACTTCATGGATGATTTGCTATATTTGAAAAAGGGAATGATAAGGTTTTCAAGAATAAAAATGGAAACCCACAAGAGGTTCTCCGAATTCCGGAAATAGAAGGAGAGTTGTGGGAAGAGGCACAACTTCAAGAGACAAAGAAATTAGCGGGAAATCCCAAAGCAACTAAACCCTTAACTAAGAGGTAGGTGGTGGTATCATGATGTGGATTGAGCATGAAAAGATCAAGATTTGTTCATGGGGGTAAAAATGGTTTTGTAACAAAGGAGTACACATGCAAATTATGGGAGCAAAGAATTTTCGACGAAGTCTCACACTACTACACACAAAATTTGAAATTTTGATATGAGCCGTGGAGTGCATGAAGATCATTTAATACTTAAATGTAGTATTTGTAACAGATTGTTCTGAACTGATAAAGATAGTATCAATATCAGCAAAATGGTATGCAATCATGCATATATCAAGGGCGATAAACACAACTGTAGACAATTTAGCATGTGGTGTTCGAATTTCTCTATCAGCTGTGATTCATTCTGATTTTGTACCTCTAATTTAGCTAGACCAACCATATTATGATATATTTTGTTGAAAAAATAAAATACAATTGATAAATTTATTGGTTACTGATATATTTATATTAATATAATTGTATATTACATATAAAGATGGTATATTTATATCCATTAATATATATATATATATATATATATGTGTGTGTGTGTGTGTGTGTGTGATGGTGGTAAATTTTTATACTAATTATATATATATATATATATATATATAACAATTTGAACTTAAAAATAATCGTAAAAATAAAATCTGTCATTTGAAATAGAAATTTGTATATTAGTCTAGCATTAGTAAAATAAAATATATAGTGAAGAACGGTTTTAAAAGACTATTATCATTGATTTCAAACACAAACATAGTTGCAAAATATTAATTGGGGTAGATGTAATAAAGAGTAATTGATATGGCCTTTTCAGAATCCACTCGAATGATAATAGAAAAAATAGGCGTTGAATCAAAATAATCAAACAAATGAAGGTGGAACGATGATTTTCACAAAGGGGAAGGATCCTTCCTTGATGATGAATTCTAGAATGGTGGATGTAACTTCACAAATTAGTTCATAGATGTTGCTTTCGGGATTACTCGCTAATCAAGGTCGTTGCTTTAGGGATTCTTCACCTACCAACACTATGAAGTCTAAGTATGAACAAAAGATTTAACAAAGATAAAAAGATTTTTTTTTTGAAATTGAATGCTTTAAAAATTATAGCTTAAGCTTTTATATAGCAAGCGATTTGTAGAAACAAAGAGTCGAAACAATATACTTAACTAACTTAATGTGGGATTTTGACTTAGACTAGCAATGGACTGGACCAGACATGATAGAGCTTGGGAAGAAAATGACCTCCTCAATCTTTGCCTCTTTAACTCCAATTTTGTCTTTCTTTTTAACGAGAAAAAATAACAGATATTTTGGGGCATTTTTGAATTTGTAACTCGAAATGGGTTAAACTATACTATAACATATCCAATAGGTTTTTTATTGATTCCATGTCCAGAAGTTTATAAATAAATTGAATAAAATGCATTTTTTTTTTGTTGAGTCCTAGGTTGTCAATATTCTTGTTGAAGTTTGTCATATTGATGATGACCGTGGCAGTATGAGTGCACATGTCCCATGTATAAAATATTAATCCATTTGTGTCAAAAAGATCCCTGTTTTAAATTTTTTACATACATTAAAAAATATATGAAATTTTGATTACCAATTTATTATTTTGTAACTAATTGTTCTCTTAATTTTTAACTAATAATATTTTAATAAACATAATCTTATTTTTTTGAAATATAAAATTTATTTGTAGTTAGTGCATTAAAAATATTAAAAAATATTCTTTTAAAAGATGATTTTTTCGGAATGGAACAAGTTTCATTTTTTTGGATTTGTTTCCTTAATTGTTTTGTTGAATTTGTTATTCCTCAATTTATTTGTCTTTTTATTAGTTGTCTTCTATTCATTTTTTGTGCTCATCATTATGGGTCAGACTGTTTATGAGTTTCAAGATTGTTACTGTTAAACTTTTAATTTGTTTGGCTGTTGAAACTTTTAATTTTAAAAATCAGACTTAGCTTTAGAAATAGTTTTTTTTTTTTACAACAATATCTATTACTAGTGAAAGGTGCTCTCCGATTCGGCTAACCAAACCGGAGGCACTGAATCAACATATAGCAAAGCCGAAAAGAAACTCTTTGCACCACGTGTCAGCTTGTCCGCCCGTGTATTTTGTGCTCTTGGTATATGCTTGATCGAAAAGATAGGAAAGAATTCCTTACATCGCTGAAATTCGTCCATATGTTGATTGCCGCTTTTTGAAAAAAATTAATCACGTTCAAGAGTAAAATTAGTTATTTTGGCTTTGAGATTTTTAAAGAATGATTTTAAGATTTTAGAAACTTTAAAGTCAGATTAGTAAAAAAAATTAACTTTAAAAGCTTTAGAAATAAGTTAAAGGCTTTAAAGTCATTAGAGCATGATTATTGTAGGTTTTTTAGAAAAAGTCTCTTATGGAAAATAAGAGATAGTCTCTTACCTTTTAATTAGACTATCGGAACCTATGTATTAAGAATATTGTATATTATTTTGTAATAATCATGACCTTATAAGAGCAGCTTCATCAGTAAAACTGAAGAAGGTTTCTAAAAGAAAAACAAAAATTAATATTATAATATAATTATCTTTTTAAAAGTAATTGAAAAGTTATTAGATTGACATCTGTCACTTTACTATATAATCCGGTTCTTAACGTACCAAAACAAGAACCTTTTTTGTTTTTCTCTCATATTTTTCTAATTTTTTCTTTTACTTTTATTTGTTAGAACTCCTTGATACACTGATGGACCTGGTCTAAACCCCAATCTGAACCTATGTATTAAGAATAGTGTGTATTATTTTGTTCCAGTTACTTTACTCTATTATACGTAGGGGCTATAGGAGACCATATGTTAATTATTATTTGCTCATTTGTTTTTAAGTAAAAAACAACTTGTTAAAATTATGGATTAGTCTCTTTCGAAAACAGTGTTTTAGTACTTTGACAATTTTCATGCATTATTTTAATAACTATCTCTATATTTAATAGCAATTATCGATTCAATGGGACAACATTTTCTCAGCCTCCCATGTATAAATGTACATCGAGTGTAATGCTTAGCATATGGAAAAAAGTAGAGAAGCCACCAACGTGCGTTTTCTTCTCTTCATCCCTATTGTCAAGTCTTACAAATGGCTACTCACGATATCTCCTTCAGTTCCGCTTTTATTTGCAATGCTCTTCATCAAAACACTGAGAATTCTATTTGCAACACCGTCTCCAAAGTCACGTCGGTTCAGGCTGTCACCGTCAGGCGCCGCTCCGCCAACTATCGTCCGTCTCTATGGGATCATCGATATCTTCTCTCACTTGAAAATATATATGCGGTACATACATATCATCACGGCTGTCTCGTACTATTTTTGGGCCCTGTTCAAAAAATATTAATGATATATTAACAATATAATAAAGTAGTTTTAACCATTTATATATTTATTTTATATATATTTGACATCTTTTTAAAAGAGAAATTTTCTTAGATAACCCCTTTTAGTTTGTTCTTCACCAAAATAATTTTTTTTTTAGAAGCTTAAATTTTTATTTATATGCATTTATATCCCTAGGGTTAACTAATTTACACTTTAGGGTTTAGAGTTAAGGGGTGGATTTGGGGGTAAGGTTTCAAATTTCAAAAAAAATTTTGAAATTTTTCAAAAAAAAAAAATGCTATTTTGGTCATTTTATTTTTCTAGGGCTATTTTGTGACAAAACTTAAAAAAGACTATTAAAGAGAATTGCCCATTTTGAAAATATAAATTCTTAATTTAATAGTATATCTAAAAATTTAAAGTTTTATATATAACTTATATATTTATGTTTAAATTTTTGATTTTTTTTATATATTTTGACTCGGGTCATGTTCAACCGCTCCACTTGCACGTAGTGTTAGACGGCTTTGCATATCATACTAAGAGTGCATCTTCCATTAACCATAACATAATGAATATTGTGAATTAATGTTAGGTTTCATGAATGTCTAATTCATTCTATTAGTATTGAATTGATTGATAAGACATACGATTTACTATGTCCAATTTCATTGAGAAATTCCCTTAGATAGCATATTTTAGTTTGTTTTTCACAAAAATAGTTCTTAAGGAAGAAAATGACCAAAATAATTTTTTTTTAAAGCTAAATTTTTTATTTATATGCATTTATACCCTTAGGGTTAACTAATTTAGACTTTAGGGTTTAGAGTTAAAGGTGGGTTTGAGGATAGGGTTTCAAATTTCAAAAAAAAAAAAATTGAAAATTTCAAAAAAAAAAAAAAATGTTATTTTGATCATTTTATTTTTCTAAAGCTATTTTGTGACAAAAACTTAAAAAGAGGCTATTTAAGAGAATTGCCCAATTTCATTTCATAACTTGATATTCCTAACATTATAGATCTCTCTCAATATATAGAAAGAAACTGAAGCAGTGGAGAAAGCTAAATTGTTGAAGGAAGAGGTTAGGAAGACATTAGTTAAGACTGAAGGTTCTCTTGAGCAGCTAGAAATGATCGATTCTTTGCAAAGACTCGGAATATCTTATCATTATAAACACGAAATCCATGATATTTTGAAAAGAATTCACGAGCAACACCACGAAATTGGGAGGGAGTCACAAGATCTCCATGCGACAGCACTTGCCTTTTTCCTCCTAAGGCAACATAGTTTTGATGTCTCGCAAGGTTATTACATACTACCTAAGGACATTTTATTGGGGGTATCTTAGCATGAGGTTCTTAAATTACGTTAAGAATTCCACGCTAAGATACTCCTAATAAACATGGCCTAAATCATTATATTGTAGTAACTTGAAGGGCCGGTTCAAAGCTTTTTGGGTCTCTCAGACAATTTTTTTCTTTTTAGATTTTCAATAGCAAAACAATATTTTCAAGATAAAAAATTAGTAAACGTGAGTTTAAATTATTTTTATGAGATTTGCAGTGATAAAACTAATAAAACAAAATAAACATACTTAACTTTTCTAAACCTATTTTTAAAGAAAATTAAACCTCTAATATCATAAGTCTTGGGGGCAGTCGCACTCACCGCCTCCTAGCTCAGCAGGCCCTAGTAACTTATAGTACTATTACCAAAGATGTGACTAATCAAGAGATCGTGTCAACACCAAGGTACGGGCTGGGTAGTTCAGTCTTTTGGTAAACAGTAAATAATAGTTATGTCTATTTTATATTACAGATGATTTTGACGTTTTCAAAACTGAAAATGGAATATTCAGAAAGACTTTGCCCATCAAGTGTGTACTCTCTCTATACGAAGCTTCTTATTTTTCAATGGATTCAGAGTTCAAACTCAAGGAGATTAGAAGTTTTGCAAATGAGCGATTAACCGAGTTTATCGCGGATAATAACGCAACTATCTTGGGGGAAAATGAAACTTATATGTTAGACATGGTGAAACGAGCCCTAGTGAAGCCGTACCATTGGAGCACAAGGAGAATAGAAGCAAGATGGTACATAGATGTGTACCGGAAAAAGCAGAATATGGATCCACTCTTGCTAGAGTTCGCAACACTTGATTTCAATATTTTACAAGCAAATCATCAAGAAGAGCTTAAATTAATTTCGAGGTAACTATTAAGTGATTCTATATATGTTTATTATCTCATAGGAAGATATATGGGTATATTTTAAAACACTGGAAGATAAATGAGTGCTTTTCTATATATACACTGATTAGCTTCTTGTCACAAATTTAATGTAGCTGGTGGAACAGCACAGGACTTATGAAACAACTTGATTTCATAAGAGACCGAATCACAGAGAGTTACTTTTGGACAATTGGAATATTTTACGAGCCAGAGTTTAAATACTACCGCAAGATACTCACTAAATTATTCATGTTGATTGCGATCATGGATGACATCTACGATATTTATGGTACATTTGAGGAGCTCGAGATTTTCACAAATGTGGTTGAAAGGTAAGTATATTAGATACTATAATAGACATATGAAATATCATGATTCAAGAACACTTTTAGAAAGTTTTGCAATTATAAGTTTAATTTTTTCATTTATCTTGGACAGAATATTTAACTTTTATAATAAGGGTTCTATATTCTGGAGTATTCCAATTTATTTTAATCATTAAATTACTTTTAATTATTGGTTATTATATGGCAATTAACAGTCAATAATTGTAACTAAAATTTACAAACGCAATATATATATGAAACATGCATATAGCCTCTTTTATCATGTTGTCTTATTACTTTCTGTAAATTGTTTATAGTCAAAACACTTTCTATAAATTAATAAATAAAATGACATAAATGGGAAATTATTTTGAGATGCAGTTTTCAGCACTATGCATGCAGAGTATTTAAAAGAAAAAATTGTTATACATCTACATGTGCACCAAATACTAAAATCTACGAAAAGTTTTGAAGACATGTGGGGTAGAAAGAAGTGATTATAATTTGGATTTTGTCTCCCATTATGTCAATCCTAATCCATATATTTATTTACTGTCCTTTACAGATGGGATGTGAATTTAGTCGGAAGACTTCCGGAATACATGAAAATATGTTTTCTATTTCTATTCAATGAGATCAATCAAATTGGTTACGATGTTCTCAGAGACAAAAAACGTAATATCATCCCTTACCTCAAACAAGTCGTAAGTTTATCTAATATATTGGGTTCGTACCCCCCCACAGACTTCAAACTTAATTTCAAGTTTCAAATTAAAAAATAGTTTATATATTATATATTTCTTTTATATATCATATAACAAAATTGATGTTATTTATATAGTATATATTTAATGATTTTCCTAGTGGACGGATCTATTCAAAGCGTTCCTAACCGAAGCGAAGTGGTACAAGACTGGACACAAACCAAGTTTTAACGAATACATGGAAAATGGTTTGATCTCGAGTTCTGTTCCAACGATATTGCTCCACTTTTTCCCTATCCTCTGCGACGAGATTTCCGACCAAAATCTAACCGATGTTTCCAAGAACCACCACTCTATTGTCAGGAGCTCCGCCACCATTCTCCGTCTCGCCAATGATCTTGCCACCTCAACGGTATGCATTCCTTGTTAATTTCTCATAATTAACAACAAATAAGTAATGTGTTTTCCATGTTTGATTTACACAAATACAATGATATCATATAAAACAGTGTGTTACACGATAAAGTAACACAATATTTGTTAATAACACATAAAATATGTGTTTTATTTTTGAAAAGGACAATTCTCTTAAATAGCTCTTTTTAAGTTTTTGTCACAAAAATAGACCTAGAAAAATAAAATGACCAAAATAACTTTTTTTTTTTGAAATTATCAATTTTTTAATTTGTTTTTTTTTTGAAATTTGAAACTCTATCCTCAAACTCACTCCTTTACTCTAAACCCTAAAGTCTAAATTAGTTAACCCTAGGGATACAAATGCATATTAATAAAAAAATTGATTTCTAAAAAAACTATTTTGATCATTTTTTCCTTAAAAACTATTTTTATGAGGAACAAACTAAATAGGACTATCTAATGGAATTTCTCTTTTGAAAACACTCTTAACTTATTAACGATATTGACAGATGTCGTTTTGCAAATATGAGGTGAGGATTTGGCTATCTAATCAATATACCATATAATAGCACCCAAGACAATAATGTGTCTAGTATATTTTTATTAGGAACGAGAAAAACTTACCACTAAACAACAAAAGTATTTAACACCAATTCTTTGACCATAACAAATAAATTCTGAAATGTTTCATAAATACATCATTCAAATGAAAAGCACTAAAATTTTCATGATTTACAGGAAGAGATGGCAAGAGGAGATTCACCAAAGTCAGTCCAATGCTATATGAACGAGACAGGAGCCAATGAGGATGCGGCACGCGAACAGATGCAAAGTATGATCATCGACTCGTGGGACGTCATAAACTCCGCGGCACACACTTCTTCTCAGCTTCCCAGAGGTTTCGTGGCAGCTGCTGCAAATCTTAACCGGGTGGTACAATGTATATACCAGCACGGTGATGGCCACGGCTGTCCTGAGAAAGCCAAGACCGTTGATCACATCCACTCCGTACTCTTCAATCCCGTTCCATTTCAGTTGTAAAATTATGTATTTACCCCCATTATATATATATACTTTTCATTAGGGAAAATAATTGGTACGAACATTATTGAACTAGCTATCTTTAATGAGAAGCTTTGTAATTCTTACAGAGTTTCTCACTAATAAAAAAATTACAAAAGGAATAAAAAGGTGAGAGAAACTTTCTCAATGAAGAAAACTCTCTTACACTTTTAACAAACTCAATTGAAAAATGTTTCTTATAAATGGTTTAGTTTATTAAAAATATATAAATTATCATCTAATAATTAAAATATCAAAAAACTTGTGGAGTCTTTCACCGTTATGGATGTTCTAAGAGCATTTCCAATGTATTATTTCATATTTTACTCTAAAATGTGTAACACCAAAATGGAATAAGGTTTTCCTCAATGTATTACTTTAATTTTTACTCCAAAATACTATATTTAATTAATAATTGTTAATAATACCTTATACTTATAAAACTTACCAATTAACCCTAACTATTTTATATTTACAATTTTTTTTTAAAAAATATAGTTTATTTAAACTAAACATTTATTATTAAAAAGTACAAGAAATCATAAAATAAAATAAAAGATAATATATAAGTGGAGCTTCTCTTTCAAATTCAATTGGTGCATCAAGTTCACGCTCATACTCAGTTATCATGTTATGTAAAATTATACATATAGTCATGATGTCATGTAACATATTTTTTTCTCCAAAAACGAACAGGTCCTTTCACAATAGTGGAACACGACTGTATGTCTTTTTATGTTATTTTTATTTTATTTTATATTATTTTATTTTTAATTATGTTATATATTTTTATATAAAATTATTAAATAATAGAATATCTTGATTATTTATGTTATTGTATAATTTAAAATATTATATAAGTGAAAAATAAAAATATTAAAGATTTAAAAGATTATTTCACCAATAAAAAAAGTTCAACATCAAAAAGAGTTGGAGAAGATTTTACTCTAAAATAATGTTTAGAGTAGAAAATGAAGTAGGGTTGGAGATGCCCTAATAATTTTTGAATGAGAATTTGTTAGTAAGAAAATCCCAGTTTATATCCTCAGTCTCACAAATCTGTGTATAAATATATTCTTTTCTTTGTATCAGCTCGTTATTTTTTTTTAATCTTGAATCACTTTTAGACAAAACCTAAAAATTTAAGTTGTTAAGCTTAAATAATAAATAAATATGAAATATAGAATGAAAATTTGAGGAATGAATATGAACTTTTGTTGAATATATCAAGTGATGATTAGATGAATGAGTTGTTTAAAATAATAAACTTAAATAAAAATGTATTTTTATCAAATACGTAAATATTATTAAACTAGCAATTTAAAGTTATTATCTCAAAACAAATTTAGTTTTTTCTTATTTGTATCTACAGTTTTGGTGAAGAATAAATTTGCTCTATATTTTATTTTAAAGAAACGAATTTGGAAGAATGAATAGGGAAAATATTTAAATATTTAAATTATTTTTTCCAAAATGGTGCAGTTCACTAGAAATATTATATTTCTTTTTATTGTTTCTTCCAAAATTTATTATTAATTGAAGCTTAGACAGTTAAATTCAAATACTAAATAATTAGAACAGAATGTGTCTGCATATCCAACATCTCCTAAAATGACTAAGAAGTCAGAATAAATCACGTTATGAAAATCATATAAACACATTCCAAGTTAATAGAAAACAAATTATTTGATTAACATTAAAGAAGTTTTTGTATAATTTAAATTTAAAAATACTTTTACAAGAAATTGCAAATTTCTGAACTTCACAAAAAA